>JAKTPI010000032.1:0-125538 GCA_030557545.1 Ogataea salicorniae
CTATGCAACTCTTAAACACTAAAATTATGACTTCGTCATTGTTGTGGCTTAGTTTATAAATACCACAAATTGTAATCATATACAGAGAATCACACTCTTAATGAAAGTGAGGTTCTGACATTTTCGAATTTTGATTTTTCATATTAACGAGATTGTCTCTTTATATAAAGTCTTTTTATAAATTCAAAAATATTAAATGTTTTCTTTTCTGTGAACCTTCAACCTTTTAAACAACCGAACTTCTTTTAGTTCGAAGAGGGGTGTAGAGAAAATCAAATATATGCCAATATCTAAAAATATGAGATTAAGCGGTCAGTAACTTATTACCTTCAATTCGGAAAGTCCATTATTCAATATTCAGCATCTTATCTAACATTTTTAAAGTTTGATGTTGATTTATCTATCTCTTTATTTAATGTTTTTATTTCGTACAGAAAGTTTCTCGTAGATATACACAGTTATTACAGTTAGCTGGATACAAACATACTTCCTGAATCAGTTGCATTCTACTAAGTATACATGCTGTCCCTGAGTCTTAACAAACTAAATCAAATCATTACTCAAAGTTTTTCTCAACAAGATCTTTCCTTTTTTTTCTTTCTTGAAAGAAATTGAACACTCGATATTACCAAGGTTAAGTCTATTTAGACTAGACCCGCTTAATTGCTGTTAATAGGTACAAACATCCAGTCATCTAAGCAAGGTAAGTTGGTAGCATATAAACTATTGCTCATTTTAGCTAAATTCAGAATGCAAAGAAAAATTTACAACATATTTTTTTCTACTACAGTGTGTTCGTATTCCTTCCTCCTGCCTTCCCTTTGGACCCAAAAAAGCTATTAATTAATAATTATTAACACTTTACCAAAAAATTGAAAATTATGAGAAATACGGGATTCGAACCCATGTCACCTGCTTGGAAGGCAGGTATGATAACCACTACACTAATCTCCCAGTTTTCTGATATGTGTGGTGGATTGATAGTTATTTAAAACTGATTCAATAAAAAGTTGATCTCCTTATTCATGTTCCTCCTCCCTAATCGATAGGAAAGGAATCCAAATAGAAATATGGAAATACACAAAATATATATAATAAAATCAAAAGAGACACAATTCAAAAGATTCAACAGTCAAAAGGATGAGTAATTCTCAGTAATAGATGAGTAATAGATGAGTAATAAAAGAGTACTGATAAAAGGTAAAAGATCGGAGATACAAGATAAAACGAAAGGTAGGAGATAAGTAGTAACGTCCGAAAGTAATTAGTTAACTAGAGTAAGGATGAGAATGTAGGATAGATACCTTACAATATGAGGATGGGATCAGGTTGCCCTTAATATTTATAGCTTAATATTGTATTTAACTACTCTGTTAACTCTTCTTTTTTATCTTCTTTTCTGCTGCTCTTTTTACTATTTCTGTTGTTCTTTTTTTATTCTGTTCTTTTTATTGTTCTCTTTTCCTCGTCCTTTTTATTACCTCTCTTATTATTGGTTATTCTTATTTGCTTAATTCATTTTATAGCTATTTGTTAATGACTAAAGATGAAATATCTTTAGTCATAGCTTATTATATATATGTGGAATTTCCCACAAAGTTTTTATATAGATTACCCTTATGAAGTATTTTATATTATCAGTCAAATAAAAATTTAAATAAACACCTCCTTAGTTTTATATAGCACCAAAATCTATACAGGGTTTGTAAAATCCCAAATCCTCTATAACTTAAAAGTGCAGATCCGATTGATTTACACCTAATAGTTATAGCTAATACTATTACATACTTATCGTTTTGTTCTTCCCACCGGAAATATTTTCACTTTAGTAATAGTAAAACAAGTAACTAATAAGTAAGGAACTTCTTTTTGATTATAACTGAACAACACTGATGATTAACCAATTGCCATATCCAAGATGGTAACATGTATCTTGACCCAAATACTTAATTAAAGCCTAAGAATCTAAATACCAGATTCTTGTTTGTCCTTTATTTTTCCTTTATTTTGTTGCTGCAGTGCCTTTCTTCCCTATTTACTCAGAAAACAATCCTAACAGAGATTCCTTTCTTTGCATTGTTATATATCACTTCAACATTTTCTACATCCCCTATTATCAAATATTTTTCACTCTTTTTTTTCTTGAATTCATATTAGGGACTCTAAACAGACTCTCCTTTTGAGTTCGTCAACATTTTCGTCAACCTGCTCAACTTTTCTGCTTACATAATCATTTGTTTGTATTAGACGGTCCTTATTCAATTTTTTTTTCTCCTCCCCCCCCTCTCCAATCATTATAGATGGAAGGAAGATAAGCAATAAAATATCAACTGTTATTCAAAATAAAACTATTTTTCAAGGAATATTCGGGTGGCTGTACAATAAGGTCTGTATCAGAGTTAAATCTGTCGAATTTTTTAAAGTTCATGCCCTAAAAATAGATTTACTATAGTTTTGCCCGGCGTACTTTAATAAGTCAATTTTCATAAATAACTAAGGAATAGCCATATCACTGCTACTTAAGTATAAACGTATAATTAAATGAAACCTTTGGAAAATGCTACAAACTATAGAATATTTACTTTTCATTTTTTTTCTCTTTTTTATGATATAAAATATTTAATTGTTTTTATGTTAAGAAACTACTTTAAAACTGTTAATGAGTAGCAAACGAAACAGGAATACAAAAGTTGCCACAACAGAAGAAGTAAGCTTTTCAAATCGTCTTGCAAATATATTGTTAAACAAGTAATCAAGTTATTCAATTGATTGTGTAAATTTGAACTTTTTTTTAAAGGTTTTCAAGGGAGCTAAGTTAATAAAAAGATTCAAAAAGTCAAGTTGTCTTGGTATCACCCAACCTTAGTGAAAAGATTTATACTGGCCCACAACATTGGAAACTTGAGGTCTATTAAAGCAGGACAGAAGCTAACGCTTTCAAACATCTTATTTTCCATAAGCCTCGTCATAACCGCAAACATTAGTCCAATTTTATAGTACTGTTTTTGCAGGAGTTTGGGGATTGTCAAAACGGCATCAAATTTCAATCTAAAATTCTTTGTTACTTGCAGCTTTGATATTAGCTGAACTTTTACATAAAATATTAAAAGATGGTATGTGATATATAATAATACAATAAAATTTTGATTCCTATCAAGGGGGCAAACCTGTCCACTTCGGTTTGCACATTATGAAGCTTCATCAAAAAATATCATTCTTCTTAATGCATAACTGCAAGAAAGTGCTGTTTCTTAGCGGGATACAGTGACTCATATTCACTAGTAGATCCAACTTATCAATAGTAGCAAGGGTTGATAAGTCATCATGCTCTTCCTTTCCTCTTCCAATTACTTCCGAACAGTAGCTACTGCCAAAATCGTAGCTGGGCTGATCAGAAGTACACGTTCAAGAGATATCATTCTTTATGTTGACTTCCTTTGGAATCTATTCATAACTAGCTATTTGTATATAAATGATAAGTAAACTTGGTATACAAATATTGTCAGAAAGTCAGATAGGTGATAAAATTATTCTGACAGCTGTAACAGCTTTTAACAAAAGACTCCAGCATCTCCCTAGCGATAACATTTTTGAAATAAGCAGTGCGGCCATTGGCTAATAACTTGAAACAATTAAATTGATGGTCTGAAAAAATAAAAACTACTGAGTACATTGTTTATAACCTATCTAATAAAGAATAAAAAAAGTAACTGGCATCATAGAACTTATCCTTTGTTATTCCTGATAAAGTAATAAAGGGTGTATATATCTAACCAAATACAGACTTTCACCTGATCTTTGCTACTTAAAAGTTTTTTTCTTGAAGCCTTTTTTGAAGCAGTGCAATGATTAACATTCCCATCACAAAAATTGAACTTGCAAGCAAACGTATTTGACAAGTTTGCAAATAGAGATATAATATATATACTTGATAATTTCTCCAAAAACCCTAATTGTTTATAGGCATATTTTGTTTTTTTCAATAACTTTGTAACCCAACTGTTTATCAGCTGCATAAACAATAACCTGTACTTTATGGGATATCAAGTTGAAGATATCACAATTCCATGTAGTAAAGATCGTGTAATAGGCAATACTGACAACAGTACTCCCTCACTTGCTTGGTCATTATAAAAATTACTCGCCCAATTGGTTATAAAGCTGAATTGTGTCTTCATTTTACAACTGTTTAGGATTTTGGGTCGCCTTCCTCTATAATGGTCTTCTAACATATGCTAATTCTGTTTTGGCTCAAGCTTTGACAGGGTGCTGTGCTATTCTTGACTGGGTTAATTAGTTGGTTCTATCTTTAGTTTAATGAATGTATTTTCAATGTCAAAATTAGGTAGAGCAATTCCAACGTCTAGTGGCATACTCTATTGGGCATAGTTGGGGCTCCATGTTCAGTCGATTACGGGTCTTTTGGCGAAGTGTTAGCAGCTGTTTCTATCCAAATAAGTGCTGGTTTTAACATCACTTTCTGCAAAACATATGGTATACATGTTGCTGTATGCTTTCAAACATTGATGTAACTTGTTTTGCTTCTGGTTTGATCTCAAGGTTACAAAAGTTTACCCTTGTTTGCAATGTTGGTCTCATAATCTTGTTTTTCCCCTTATTTCCATTTGAATGTAAAGTCAATGGTATTGGCTTCATAAATAGTCCTTTTATTTTTCGAAATCATTATAAGAAACAGCTGTCTCTCATGATTTTACAATTGGTGTCATTGCCTCAATTTCCAATTGTGGTATTGTTGGACTTTTGATTTGTATTGTATTGTTATGATTTCATGCATGTGTCCAGAAATTGAACCAATTCTAGTCTCTTTGCATGTTTACCAATAGCTCAAATTCTCAACAATGCCTTAGTTAAGAACTGGCTATTGCCTTCATGCTTGATTGCTTTCTGTCAATGATTAGTTGGCGCTTTAATTTTAACTGCTATTTCAAGAAAAATTTAGGCCTCTGTCAGAGATGATGGATTAGCTTTTGTTCCATTTGTTGAGATTGTTAACAGGGAATTTTCATTCCCTTTTTTGGTGATATACTTTCTCTTATTCTAGATTGCTTATATTTAATTGGAATTACAGCTTCTACTTCTCTTTTCTCATTTTAAATTGCTGGAAATTACATGTAACGGGGTACACCAAGTTTTTTGAGACTGACCAGAGGTAAGCATGAGTTTGTTCCAGGTAAGTTCTTCACCAGCGACCTAGCAAGTTAAATTATAGATCGCATAGTGTGATTTTTTATTGCAGTTTTTGTGGTTTTGGTTATTTTCTGAGCCAACTTTTGATGGAAAATGATACAATGAGCTATAGTTTAGTGATCACCCTATGTTTCATAGTAACTGCTATTATCTGCTACTGCTATATCTACTAATTTCTGTGCCGAAAACAAGTACATTGGTTTGAAGGGTAACGTGAGTGAGCCAATTATTATTCATGAATCTATTCTAAAGTATGATTCAGACAAAAAGATATGGTTGAAAGCAGTTAGATCCGTCGAATCAAAACCTGTTTTATCCTTAACTAAAAGAATATTTAATCCTATTTTTAGTTTAGCTTTTAGATATTATATGCGATCCAAAAGTTTGAAGTTTTGATTCAATTATAAAGATACACTTAAAATGTAGTTATATAGATTTAGTATGGTAAATTGTGTAACAGATATTTCAAAAAATGTCTAGACTAAGAACAAATGCGATTCCTTAGCTACTATGCTAAGTTATTAAACTTTGAAAAAGTTGCAAAGTTTCTCAATTGAGTAAAAGCGTATGTAGTACCTACTTCTAAGTTAACTTGTCTTTGTTATTTTGTTGATAATGAAAACGTCTTCCATTTGAATAAGGGAGAACCGATTATGGAAAACTGATGTAAATTGGGTATCAACACATGCAACCCGTTTTGTGGTTGGAAGAACTATATCTCTCGAAGTATTAATAACTTTTTTAGTAACTGCTAATGGATCGACTGAACATTGAAGCTTTCGAGGCTTTGTGATTTTAAAAGAATTGTTCAAAACTTTGAACTGCATTGTACTTGGGACAAACATACTGTTATAACAGAGTTTGATAGTTTTAGATCTTTGGCTATCAGTTTCAACATGATGTATTGTAGACCTGCTTTTTTTCAAACCATTTAGAGTTGACAAAGAAGGATGTAAAACTGTATCATAGGCCTTGATTTTTATGACAGCTTTTGGAGACGTCTTACAACTCCCCGAAGTTTTACAATTGCTTTGGTCACTGCACATTTTGAGAAGATCTCTATAGCAATATTCGTAATAATCATTTTCAGCTGCTTCCAAATAAGTAAAATACTTATTTAAAAAATAATTTCTTCTGTTCCAGATCTAAAGTGCGAAATTGTTAGTATAAAACTATTCCGAAATGCGCAAATTCAATATACACAAAATACTTACTATTGATGCTAGCTTTGATACATTATCTAATGATTTGGAAAACACATTATTTCTAATAACTCCACTGAACAAACTTCTAAAAATCAAGAACTTGTTTTTTGGTTTCCTTAGTCGTTTCTCTATTTCTGATTTTTTAATCTCTCTGATTTTGCTTGTATTTGAAATTGTAGCTACAGATAAACTGTCCACAAACTCAATTTGAGTTATATTTGGAACAAATGAATGTCCTTTTGGAGGGTGTTCATTTGCTGATTCCACCAGTTTGTAGTCTTTAGGCAAAAATATAAACATTGGATAAATTTAATAGCTGCTATGTTTTAATATATTGAATTGAATTGCAGTTCTTTATAGTTAGTGGCTACAATTAGGGGAAGAAGACTGCTGAAAACTAAGCTAGATTCTTTTTTTTCACTCAATTTTCTAATATGTGACGAGGTTGATCCCATAAATTTATACTGAGCTCTCAAATAAGAAGAAACTGCTAAATCCTTTGCATTTATAGTCATTTTTTATAATACAAGGCAGATCCAATATATTTATATAACAGGCAACTTTCGTATGCGAATTTTTACCTATGAATTCAGTAATCACAGTATCTTTATTATTAGTAATTTCCTCCTACTACCGAGAAGTCCAGAAGTTCCGCAGAATGAGTAACTGGTTCTGAAAGTAGTGCGAAGAAAGTGTACAAGCTATTCAAAGAAAGCTTTGAATTGATTGTGCGTTGCGAGAATACAATTGCGAATCGTATTACTTTTTGTGAAAGATTAATTACCTGCATGAAAAGGTTAAGGGCAGCTTATCAAACTTTTTTGGTCGTCTAATATCCAATTGCAAAGGGTAAAACCAAAATTTATAGATAGATGAATATTTACATCAAGTATTTTTTTCTACTGGAATACTGGGCTGTAAAATGATTTAATTGATCGATACATAGAACCTATGAGGAATGTAGAATTGAAGCCGACAATACAAGTATCCACATATTTAGACCTTGGTTTTAAGGCTGAAGTCAAGCCTCTTGGGATGCTAGGAAGAAGTTTTTTTTCTCCGAATCTGTTTTCAGCCTTTTTAAAATATAGGTAAGCTGATAAATTTAGCGAGACCATGTAGTCAGTTAAAAATGCCTCAAAGGCAAATAGTAGACTTTATCAAATAGGAAATTGAACTGATTTGTCGAAATAAGTGTTGAAAGGCGGACTGGTTCTTGTAAACCTGCATACATATTACCAGCTAGCCATGTACCCGTGGCAAAATGCACCTCCAGTTGGGCTTGAAACATTGTAGTGCACTTACCCACAACGTTTATTAGCCATAACTTAATACACATATAATTCACCTATTTTGGACCCAGCAATAAATATTGCATAAATCTATCCACAGAAGGTTGTGCCACCTATGTATAACCAAGATTTTTAATCTATTTATATTCTCCAATTAATGACTTAGGAGAAACACATTTGATACTAAAGTGCAACAGCTTTAAAACGGTCTGAACATATTTATAAGATAGAAGCTGATATACATACTTTGAAAACTCATAAACATCCCAAACTGTATATATACCTGAAAAACAAATCAATAGATAATCATACACAGAATTCGTCTTCTTTGAACATTAGATTAGGAGATCTGTTTTCTTTTATGTTTCAATACAAATTGAAGAATATTCATATACTTTACCATGGATTTTTTGGATACAATACTTGGACCTCTTTTTACTATATGTCAAATAACAGAGCCCGATACTGGATTGGGAACTTCATCCTTCCCGTTTTTAGATCCTGAAATCTCAAGCTCATATCTTTTGGCAAAATCTGTATTGCTGCCAACTGAAGGAACTGCATTGCTGGATGAACTAATACAGACTTTCCAAGAATCGTTGGATCTCGAACTTCGGGTTTTGCTGGAAAACACACGTTCCAAAGAAGAGCTACAATCTGTTTATAATTTATATGAAAAAATGCTATATGAGAGTTACTCAGCTAGAGAAGCTCTCCCGGATGCCTCTTCAATTGATACCACCAGAATATCGGAAAGTACAATATCAGAAAATGAGCTCAAATTTCCTGATTTTTCATTTGATGATATATCTTTTTTAGCTTCTTCTAACGATATTCCAAATATTCTAATAGAGGATCTTGACTTTCCACAGCTGTGTAATGACTATACACAGCGAAATTCCGAGACAGACGGTTACATCGAAGAATCTAATAAATCAAGCATATTTGAAGAAAAAGATTTATCAGACTTAGATTCTTACAGGAAACGGAACACCATATCTAAGGAGTCCAAAAAAATTTTAGAATCTGTATTTCGTGCTAAGGCCTCACCCAACTCAAAAGAAAGGCAAATCATTGCTGATCGTTGCAATTTAACTCCAATGCAAGTTCGCGTCTGGTTTACCAATAAAAGGGCAAGGTCTAAACACAACAAAAATGAGTGAAACTAAATTTGGTTGAAAACAGTTCCAGTTTGTTTTTTTTTGCTTAGCTTAATTATATTTTTTGTTGTTGTGATAATTCTCAAGAACCATAATAAATCTTGCTAGTTTGTAATTATTTAAGATATATATACCTTCATTCATCTACGCCATCCGCTCACTTTATAATTGCTTTAAGAGTTGAAACACGTTACAGTTAATAATTGATGTAACTTGGAAAATAAATACTTCTGAACATCACATCTCTGAGTAGTCTGAGAGAAAAGATGCTGTTTATTTCACTTTGTAAATAGCAGGGAACGATATTTGTATTGCTACTTGATCTTGTTTTCAGCCTATTGAGGATAGGGAAGAGATCCTGTACAAACCCACCCATTGAAATACCCCTGTCGTTTATGGACTTGGGCTCTCTAGACACTAGCAGCAAACTCCAGGAACATTATTTTATAAAAACTGGGAAAATTGTGTACAAAGATTTCAATATGATCAAACAAGAGGACTGGGAAACAAATTAAAGTATAAAGCTATATCAAAAACAAAACAAACTCCACGTTACCTTTATAATTCATACTTTTAAGAAAGAAAAACTAAAACCACACGCATTCTATAGGAAACAACCATCAATAATTATCGTCGTCATCCCTATAACCGAACTTTCTGATTTCTCCTAACCTTTTTCTAGCACTCATCAAAGCATTCTCCAGCTTTAAGATTTCCACCTGCTGTTCCATTTCCACGGTTTTGTTCTCGTGAATGGACAATTTGGAATAGTCAACTTCGTGTTTTTCGTTCTTAGTCGAGAGCAATTCGTTGACTTTCCCGACCAACTGCTTGCATGCTAAATTAACCTTCTTGGAAACAGTTTCCAATCTATCCTGTGTCTTTGACATGAAGTTTGACTTGACTCTTGACGAAGAAACCAATTGTGCAGTGGATGCTGCAACCTCGTTAGAAGCAACAATTAATTCTTCCATAGTGTTGCTGTTATTCATGACACCATCAGCAGTCTGAATTAATATACTGGTGGAGTATGCAATTTGCTTTGATGCCGAAATTAAACCTTCTGTCCACTTATTGTTCTTCTTGTAGAATGATGTCTTAGAGTTTGAACCTCTGCCGCTATTGACGATTTCTTCCTGAGAATCTATAGATGCTTGGATCAAAAATTTGATGGCATCAACAATGGCCAAAGCAGAAACTAGGATTGATTTATTAACCTCAACGTCAATTGCGGATATTGTTGGAATGGCTGCCTTTGATATCAACGAGTTCAAATGCACAGAAGCTGAATCAATTGCCTTTGTAGCATTGGCCATTTCATGATCAACTAAATCGCTGACCTCCAAGTTTTCTTGATCCAGGTTTATCCTGGAACTTGGAGTCTTCACAGATTCCACTAATCGAAGTAAAGTCTGTAAGATTTCCTGGACATCCAGGTTACCATTGATGACTTTATCGGTTTTATCTTCATCTCTCAGAGAAATCAAATTTTCACTCGATAATGAATCTAAGAAGACCTCAGAAAGTTCTGCCAAGTCTCTAGCAGTATCAATCAAATCATCTTGGAAATCATCAGTTTTCGTCAATCTAGCCAAACCTTTTGTGCTCAATAAAACGTCGCTGATTGAGGTTGTAAAATTGGTAATGGTTTCGATAACTGCAACTATATCTCCGTTTGGACCATCTGCGATGAAGTTGTTAAAACTAGCAGAAAATTCGGTAGCCGAAATGGATGACTTTTCAATTAATGTGGCTACATATTCTGGAGAAGAATTTAAATTACCAGCTTGCATCGGAGAATCCAATTCAAAGATAGAATCTTGCACTCTACTAGCACCAGATCTTAAGATAGCATCAATCAAATTAGCCAATTTGATCATGTGCTTATCTACAACTTTAACAATTTGATCGTCCAATACTGCTTCTTTTTCTTTCTGCTGGGTAGCTAACTCACCAATGGTTTCTTCCATAGTTTGATGCAGTATTTCCAATTCCATATCCTTTTCAGACAAAATACTTTCAAGATCCAAAATTCTATTTGATTCCGAAATGGAAGCTGATCTTTGCAATTTAGCTTTTAAAGCTTCCATTTCTTTGTGGTGCTGTGAGAATATTGATGACAAATTCGAAGATTGAGCCCGTTCGGTTGTTGCAAGCTTATCTTCTAGTGATTTAATTTCCAACTCTAGTTTTTCTGTCTCATTCTTAGCTCCTCCTCTTAGTCGATCTAGTTCCAATCTAGCTCTATCTCTTCCTCTGATCAAATCAGCCAGCTCAATGTTCTTGGCTTTAACATCCTTCTCAAGCTTTTCTCGCTTTTCAATGGCTTCTTGAGCAGAAGATGCCTTTTGCTGAACTTTCTTAAACTTAGTCAACAAACCCAAGTGTTCTTGTCTCAATTGACTATACAATTTGGCCAATGATTCGTACTTACTTTTCCAGTAAGAAACTTGTTCTTGTAAGTAGTTCATTTGTTCCTCTTTAGACATCAAGTGTTGTTGAGCAGATTGAGCGGTTGTGCTCAATTCTGTTTCTAAGGCTTTAACTCTTTGATCATACTGTTCTAACATCAGCTGATCTCTATCGTATTGACCTCTTAATGCTAACATATCTCTCTCTAATTCGGTAACTCTCCCTTGTGCCTGAGATTGCATTTGATCCGAAATCAACTGCTGTTGAGCTAACATTTGAGCTTCAGCTTGTTGTATTTGCTGTTCCTCCCAGTATTTTTGTTGCTGATGTTGCATCTGTTGCTGTTGCATTAATTGTGCTTGGCGTTTTTGGTCCAAAGTTTTTTGTTCGAGTTCATAATCTCTTTGCTGTTGAGCGTAAGAATCTCTCACCGTACCTGTTGGTTGGGAAGCCATTGGTTCAGGAGTTGCAGTTCTAGTTTGGTCGACATATTTTGCAGGTGTTTGTGGAGTTGCTGGCCGGTTACTATCACTATCATCAATCAATAGGTTTGGAGTCTCAATTGGAATTTTGGGAATCGTGATTAGTGTTGTTAAATAACGGATTGAAGAACAATCCGCATAAAACTCATATAATTTTTTATGCTGTTCATAAAATCTATCTCTCAATGATTGTAAGATTTCTTCAGCTTCGGCTGATCTATGTAAAGCTCTCAGCATGGAAATCAAAAACTTGTGGATACCGTATGATTCAGCAACCAATGGAACTAGCGCGCTGACAATACATTCAGAACTTTTTGAACGACGAATGGAAGCAAATATGACTTTTCGTAAATCATCAAGCGAGTCTTGTAAAGCTAGCAAGTCTAAAATTGCCTCGTAACCTTCATTAGAATCACTAACTGCTCTTAGGGAAACATACTCCTCGTATTCAAATGTACCATTGAAACCACGGTGATCGTGGTGAAAGTGTAATTTCTTGACAATGTAGCAGACATATTCTCTGATGAGTCTACCATAGTTTCTTATACCATCACCCGGAAATGTTCTACCTAAACTTTCAATCCAAGGGATGTTCTTATATCCACCAACTAATGCAGAAGAATGACCTTCTTGCAAAACTTTGTGAGCAACAATAAGCGCTTTGAATAATTGGATTTCATCTGATTGAATTGGAAGAAGCTTCATTGCTTCCCAAAATACTTTTGATGATTTGTGATCCCAAGTAAAAACAATACAACCTCTAACATGCTTTCTTTTTGGAGCAGTTTCATCAGGGGAACAAGCTTTTTTAAGACTTGATTGCAAGTCTGATTCACTACGTGCTGAAACAGAAAACATCTTTAGAATACAAAATAAGGGATGTTAGTATTGTTATTGATGTTAAGATTGTTTGAGAGTCATCGGAAAAATATAATTTTCAGAAGAGCTTTTCCAATTATTTGGGTGATACTTACTCTGCTAAGTGTTAATCTAGCTAGCCGTTAATTGTCGAATAAACCTACTTTAAAAAAGGACGCACTTGAACTGGGATCAATTGGTTGATTCAAAATAAAATTTAAAGTACGGAGGTGGAAAAGAATGTGTGTTTGGGAGAGATAGAAATTTAGATGGCTTCTAGCATACGTCCACAGACTTGTATACCTATCAGGAGAAGATCTGTGTATAGTTTCTGTTCTATCAATGGGCACACCCAATTACAGAATTCGACTCCCACTTGAGCGTGCGGTGCTGTCTGTGTAGCCACATGCTGTGCAACCCAGCCTCTAGATAATAGCACATCATAAGATCAGAATATGCGGATTAAGTATATATACAATGCACACTCTGCTCGCACGCAAGTGCTGCGAGAGATTTGACCGAATTTTTTTTCATAAATAGCAGGAAGTTGTTGGTCATAGCAATTCAAAAAGTGTTAAGTTAACAAATAAAGATAGTTGAAACATGGTATTGGGAACAATCCTAAAATAACCTGTTTACTCTCTCCTTCCTCTCTTCAAAAAAAACACACATACTGTCCGGGCACTTTCTTTTTTGATCACAACTTTTCTTACAAATTTTTATTCTGTGTGATTATGCAATCCCCCCTTTTTATATATATGCGCATACCAAAAAAAAACATCTTCACGGAAAAAAATCTGATTAAAACGTCCTTAATATTAACATAGCACAAACAGCTAATCAAATTTTATATTTAGTTTCTAATTCTACCAACACCCTACTTATCTTGCTTCTTTGTTTCTTGAATTCGTATTTCGGAACCATTGCTCACCTCCTTGACTGAACACAACTTAATATATTCACTGCAACAACTATTATATGAGTTCTATTGAAAATCTAAAATCATTTGGTGAGTTTATAGATCAATTAGTTTTATTCAAGTTATAAATATAAAAAATAGCTTTCATCTTCGTTTATTTCAAGAACACAGAATACTAACATCTTCTAACCCTTGCTTTCTATTGCAAACCACCAAATTTTCTACTAGATCCATTCGCCGATACTGGTGACGCAGAAACCCAACCAACTAACTACATCCATATCCGTATTCAACAAAGAAATGGTAGAAAAACCTTAACTACTGTTCAAGGTGTCCCAGCTGAATATGATTTAAAGAAAATTTTAAAGGTTTTGAAGAAGGACTTTGCCTGTAACGGCAACATTGTCAAGGAAGAAGATTTCGGTCAAGTTATCCAATTACAAGGTGACCAAAGATTGAAGGTTATGGAATTCCTAACCCAGCAACTTGGTTTACAAAAGAAGAACATCAAGATTCATGGTTTCTGAGCACTTTCTGTGTTTTTTTTAAACTTTATCAGACCCATTGCGATCGATTATATGTCTGTCTTTTTTTTGCGTGATTTCTTTTGAAACTGGAAAAAGTTGACTACCTTAACTACTGTAGGGATATGTATATATTTAATTATGTTCATTGCTCCACCCTCTTCTATAAGAGATAAACTTTTCTTAAAAGTATAATACTCTCTTTTAGCTTCCTTTTTGATTTGTTTTTATCTAATATTTAGTTTTTAAGCTCTCTACTTTTCTTTATTTACGCCGTTTAAACTTTTCATGGAGTATACTGTAAATTATCCAGTTTTAATGAGTGAATGCTATTCATGGATTTTGTTCAAAAAATTTGACTGTAGCTGAAAGCTTTGCAAATTAAACCGTCATCCAAATAATGGAATTAATAAGTATATAATTTTGTACTTCCTACTATAAAATGGGATAATACCTTCCATTTATTGATTTACAGAGTTAATTGAGTTTATTTTATAAAGTGCCCACGAAGGCGCCGTCTAATCTTCAAAAAAAATTTATTTTCATCCCAGGTAAATAAATAATATTATTTGGTTTTTTCCACTTCATTATAATATAATACTTGGAAGTTAATGATATACACATTTTTTTATAGATTTTGTAAGATCTTAAGCTCAGAAAAAGGTAAACAAAAGCCAGTAAACAACACCATTAGCGGCAATATGCCATCGGACTTGAACTTGAAGAAATCATGGAATCCGAAGCTCATGAAGAATAAAGAAAAGGTGTGGAAAAAAGAACAAGAAGCTTTACAAGAACACAAGAAAATTAAACAAATAGAACAAGAACTTTCAAATTCGAAGGCTAAGAATGAAATGATTGCTTTGACTAAAGATACTGACTCTTATGAAAAAACAGACTACAAGACTAGCTGGATGTATGAAGAGAACGACAATGTCAAAAAAGATAATAATGAAGAAGCTTTAAGAACACCAAACGACATGTTTTTGCTTGGAAAGGAAAGATTTGATAGTTTGATAGCTTCTAAAACTGAAGATAGAAATAAGTTAAAACAATTTAGCGGATTAGATAGTGTCTTAAATTTGAACAGCAGAGATATCAATTATCAAACTCAAATTAATACGATTAGCAACACAACTGATATGCAAAGTGCAACCAATCTAGACAAGACAGATCCAATGTACGAGTACAAACTACTTGAAAAAAAAAGAAAAGGATCCATTGAAAGAAAAAAAAAAGTTGATGAACAAAGTGAAAAAGAAAAAAAAAGTGTTTCATACAGGCATAGGAGTAGAAGAGACGAGAAACATAGTCATAGTCCTCTGTTATACCAAGGAAGTCGTAACCATCGTCACGAGTCTCTTTGTTGTAGTAGGAACAGTCGATTCAGAAGAAGAACAGACGAACTATCTTCAGAAACATGTGATAGATTCAGGAATAAAGGATCTTCAAATATAGATGGAAATTTTATTGGTAAGGAAAAAATAATTGGATCTGATAAAGATCACGAAAGTGAAAGAAATAGAATTGAAAAGTAAAGTATATAGTTTAGCACGATAATTTACGAGCTCCTTTCCGTGACAATGCAGAAGGTAGTGATACTATATCCTTTTATATAAATTTATATATATATGTTTGTTCCAATGAAAAGTAGGTATATAGACTAAGGAGTGGCTATCCAATAGGTTGAGTATGGGGACAGCGATATTGTTTCCCCTTTCTCCCATTGCTTAAACACCCAAACGCATTGCAACGCTTTTCCAACCACGAGCTTACATGCATTTTTGGCAGGGGCTGGCAACTACCATTCTGCGGCTTCTTTGGTGGGCATGGTTTATCATGGAAATCTTACAGCAAGGAATTTTAGAATAAGTGTAAACTGCATATCCCCTTTTAATTTTGATGTTCTTTTTTATCTCTTTTAAATACAAGTTTAAACTAAATAGCTTTATTGGATAACAGCTGATTCATATTGCCATACCATATAATAGCACCAGGGATTTTCAACCACCCACAATTCGTTTACTATCCTACATCTTTACCAATCACATTAACGGTTATTTTGAAATATACGAGTGAATGTAACTAAAACAGGTGTTTCTAGTATAAGGAGTTCAAACCAGGTTCATTCAAGTAGATAAAGAAGTAGATCAGCCTTGAGATCATGAAGAAGCCCTTTATCTGTGAACTTTCGTTCCAGATCAAGATCAACCAGAAACTCAACTGGTTCAAGACAGTCTGGTGAAACAGATTTCTCATTCAGAGGTTTTAGATAACAGGGAAAAACTTTGTTTTTCAAGATCCCAATCATAGAAACGAGCATAAGGAGGTTGCCAAAACTTGTTGAAGAAAATTATCAGACAACGTTTGGAACAACGATAATACTTGGATCAAACTAGAAATAGTTTTATCCTGTTCTTCTGTTGTTATTTGCTTGGCCGTAGAATGTGCAATTTTTGGTTTATTCATGGTTAAGTTCGATTACGAAAGTGCTGAAGATGATAGATTTAGTCCTATGCTAGCCGTTTACGGTTACTACAGACATATTACCTCCACCAAAAAAGGCCATGGCTTCTTGGCCCTATATATCTATGCCATCGTTTACCAAGTTGGTATGACCTTTGGTGTTCTTTAAAGTAGAATTTATTTTTTATTTAGCTTCATCTAATTTGTTTTTAATGGCAATGAGTATATACTCGGGTGTTCAATACAGTGAATTGGCCAAAACTATTGATGGTTTTACTACATATACAAATATGTGTGACAGAGCTACTCTGATGCTACAAGCCAAATTCGGCAAAAGTACGTTCATTGGAAAACCTGACCATTTCTGTTTGTTTAATTCCTGTCCTAACTAGTATTGTTCTTTCAAGTATTGGCTGGAAACTAAAAGATAGTTTCAACAAGTCACAAGTGAATTCAAAGGTGATGATATGTTCAACATTCAAAGAGATGTTTTGTTACTTGAATTTTCTTGTCCTGGCTTTTTTACTCAAACCATTATTAGAACAGCAAGGGATTTAGAATTTGCCTTTGCCAATCTTGAATCGGTGGCTAACTTTTTCGTTGTTTTCACTTCTGACTGCTTGGATCAATAGTTAATGTTATTTGGTATACTGCTAGGTTATGTTTCATTATGTACAAGATCTATACTAACTATGTGAATACTCTTAAAAATAATAGCCACTTTGATACAAAGGTTGGAAAAGAAACGATTATGACATTTCGTGCCATTATTTCTTTTCTGTTCATGGTTTTAACTTGTATGTCCATTAAAGTCATCAGTACTTTTAGTCTAGCATTGTAAGAAGTATACTCAAGAAAATACAATTGGAATTCTAAAGTGGAACACATACCTATAGGTAACCCTGGTTTTAACCTGTTTATTTTTGAGGAAGGTTTCGGAATTATTAGGATCAACACTTTTACACAGTTGACGCAAAATGATACAGAAGTATCGCTAATCTTTATTTCTAAACAATATGTATTTAACTTCCTAGCAGATAAATTTTTATATACATTGGAAAATCTAAACACCTTTTCAAATTTGGATCAAACACATAACAGTAGCTCCAGTACAAATATCGAGGTTACATAGAAACTCATCATCTTTGTGAAGTAACTCTCCCTTACTGTTAAATAAATATACATGTCTTAATCCTACGCCGCCATGTTCTTTTTTATGTTTATGCCACAAAGCAGATTCTCTAAACCAAAGCAACACTTTAGCCCTTAAAAACTTCAAGTTGGTACCATAATCTGGATCAGAGTATTCATCAGGACTGAATTCAAAATGATACTTAATAGGTCTAGAAAGTAATAAACTATTCTTATCCACATTATAATAATTTGTTATAAGCGCTGTAGGGTCTGATGTAGCTTGTGCGACATTCAACGAAACATAAATATGTGCACAATGGGTAGGATAATCAAGAAAAACATCATGTCCTGGAGGCTTACATAAATTGAAGTAAATTCCAATGTTAAGCACTAGCTCATAGACAATGAAGAAGATGAATAAGTAAACAAAAATAACTGTTATGAAATACGACAATGGAGATATCAATAAGTTCGATGTTAAATCTGTTTTTTCCAGAGTGCCAATGATGAAATTCTGATGAAGATAAACTAAAAAATCAAATAGGTCCCTTATAAAGCATTTGCTTAAAACTTCATCGACATCAAACCAGTTTTCAGTTTTTTTGAAAGTTGTTTGGTCTGACATGAAATTCGAGAACGTTGGCAGGTCGATTGGTATTTCACACATCCTTTGAAAATAATATAAGTTAAAGTATGTTTCTTCCTGTCCAGTGGATCTAAAATGGAAAGTTGAGATGAGATTATCAAAATCTAAAGGTTTTTAAATGGCGCGAATAAATTTAAGTTCGAAAAATCCGCATAGATTATTTTGGGAAGAACCAAATTATAAATCAAAAGAGATTATCTTGGTATACTGTTTGATGATTTTATGACTTATTTCATAATCGAAGAAGCACTGTCTATAGCAGCGTTAGAAACAAGCCAAATAATAGCTTTACCAACATCTATGGGCAGAGACACTTTTACGCTTATTTTACTATCAGCTATATGTAGTTCTCTGGGAACATACTCATATTTTAGATTTCAAAATGCAGGTAATAAGTCTTGCACGGGTGACAAGCCTCCTTCTATAAAAAAAAATGTTACAGAGTTAATAGGCAACACTCCGATGGTAAAGATTCAATCACTTTCCGATGCAACAGGGTGTGAAATATTTGCTAAATTAGAACTTGCAAATCCCGGTGGATCAGCCAAAGATAGAGTTGCTTTGGCAATCATAAGAGATTTTGAGAATAAAGGTATAATTAAGCCTTTTAATGGTGATGTTGTTTTTGAAGGGACATCTGGCTCCACAGGTATTTCATTTGCAATGTTGTGTAATAGCTTAGGTTATAGAGCACATATATGTTTACCCAACGACACATCAAATGAAAAGCTTCAGCTTTTAGAGTGCTACAATGCGGAAATTGAAAAAGTAAAGCCGGCTTCAATTGTTGATCCAAGTCAATATGTCAATGCAGCTAGAAAAAGTGCGCAGCTGCTAAACGAAGATAAATCAAATACATCCACTGGTGTTTTTGCCGACCAATTCGAAAACGATTGCAACTGGAGAGTTCACTACAATTCTACTGGACCAGAGATCTGGGAACAGATGGAACATAAAATCGACTATTTTGTAACTGGTTCAGGAACTGGTGGAACTATTTCCGGTTGTTCTAGGTACCTTAAAGAGAAAGATGAAAGGTTGAAAGTTGTTCTAGCAGATCCACAAGGTTCGGGACTTCACAATAGAGTTAGATATGGTGTCATGTATGATCCTGTGGAAAAAGAAGGCAAACGAAGAAGACACCAAGTAGATACTCTTGTTGAAGGTATTGGTTTGAATAGATTGACACATAATTTCAAGCAAGGTGAATTTTTAATAAATGATTCCGAAAGGGTGACCGACACTCAAGCTCTTAAAATGGCTAGATATCTATGCTATAACGATGGTCTGTTCGTGGGGTCAAGTAGTTCGAATAATGCGGTTGCGGCGGTTAGAGTAGCACAACGGGCGCCTAGAGGTTCGAGAATTGTAATTATTGCTTGCGATTCAGGCACTAGGCACTTGTCCAAATTCTGGAAGGAAGTCATAAAGGTGGATGTCAAGATAACGTTAGCCGATGTAATGAAATAAATATTCATTAGACAATACTGATTCTATAAAGTCTCTTGTTATTTGTATTCAATATATATAAGTTTCAAAATGCATGAAAATGAACCCATACCCATTCATATTGATGTTAGTATTTACATGGCTTACAAATCATCAAAACTTCCATGAACGTTTGTTTGACGATGTTTTTTTTTTTTGTTAGCTCTAACCAAATCCTTCCAATCGACATCAGCTTCAGAATCGTTGCCACTCTCTTCTTCTCTATCATCACTCAATTTGGCTTCAACAGCTTCTCTTTTTCTCTTCATCTTCTCCCTTCTGTCAAGTTTGATCTCTTTATTACTAGTCTTAGCACTCCAAGCCGAGTTTTTATTAGCCATACCTTTCTTTTTCTGAGCCTTTTCTTTCCTCTCCAACTTCTTTATTTCAGTTTCAAGCTCTTCCAATCTTGCCACTTCTTTAACTTTGTCTCTGTACGAGTAGTTATCAAAGTCAATAGTTCTGTCTAAAAATCCTAGCTCTGGCAGGTCCTTGATGTATCGGCTTTCTGGCATTTTTGGAATTCTTGTCAATCCGTACATTCTTGCTAATCCTTTATAATCCAGAGATTGCAATCTGAAGATTGATCCTGCAATATGCTTTGAATAATATCTAATGAACCCAACGTATGATTTTACGGCACGGTCGTATTTTTCCCTGTCTTGTAGTAGCCATTCCCTTAAAGTTTCATTATACCATTTTGAGTACTCAACTGGCACAATGGGATTATCCAATAGGTTAATCTCTATTCCCTTAACCTCCATAAAGTTTATGTAATCCTCTTCTCTACCAGCACTTAACATTAGTATAGCTGTACCAACATTGTTAGCTCTACCAGTTCTACCACATCTATGCAAAAACACATCTGGATCTGTAGGAGGATCTATTTGAATTACAAGATCAACTTCAGGAATATCCAAACCTCTTGCTGCAACATCAGTAGTGAACAATATGGATTTAGAAACAGCAGAGTTGGTAAAACCAGACAAAGTTCTCAATCTTGGCAAAGCCATTAATTTTCCATGCAATGAAAATAGATTAATGTCTTTGTCATCAACTTGATCAGAATGCTTGAGTAAGTTGTTGAACATACTATAGAAATGGGTGACACCAACACAGGTTGGGAAGTAGACAATAACTTTTTTGTATTTATAATTTATTAGCAGCTTGAAAAGAATCTTCAACTTGTATTCAGGATTGACAACCATGTAAAATAAGCCCAAAGAAGTTGGAACTAGTGATTTTTTTAAAGAATTAGACTTAACTGTCACCTTCACTGGGTTGGTCATACCAGTCTTAAAAATGTCAGCTCCGGCACTTGATATTGTTGCAGAAAATAAACCTGTCCGTCTCTGTCTTGGTAAATGTCTCACGATGGCTTGAGTATCCGACAGGAAACTGATATCTAAAAGCTTATCTGCTTCGTCAAGAATTATGATTTCACATGATGATGTCTTGACCAGTTGGTTGGTTAAAAATTCTAAAACCCTACCTGGTGTACCAATTAGGATATGTGGTTTGTATTTATGAAAAGCTTGTAAATCCTCTCTAACTGAACCAATGGAACCAACTAATAATTGAGTTCTGATTTCCGCTGAATCTTCAGGCTGTAATTCCAATAGTAACTTAAAAACACTGTTGATTTGAATTGCAAGTTCTCTTGTTGGTGAAATAACGACAGCTCCAAAATGGCCCTTGTTCAAAGGCCCTTCCTTCAAAATGCAGCAAATTTTTTCTAAAACAGGAATGACAAATGACAAAGTTTTCCCGGAACCTGTAACTGCCTCTACAACAACATCTTTGTTTTGTGCTAACAAAGGAATTGTAGATGCTTGAACCGGGGTCATATCAACATATCCAAGTGAGATCAAAGCATCATGGATCCATGGCCGAATTTGATAGGATAAAGAATTCCAAGAATTGGATTGGGCTGCTGATTCCATAACTTCTGTTTGTGTCTATAATATATTATACTAGCTTGGTATTGTTTTTAAATTTGTTCGTATTGATAAAGATAATCATGAACCTGAAGACATTAATCTGTATATAGAATAGAGCAGTCGTGAACATAAAAAATTTTTGTGTGGCTTACAAATACTCAAATATGTGTGCATACGATATTCATAACAGTAGCTACATCGTTGAAATACAATACAGTACACGATTTATAACCAAAAGATTATTTGTCTAGATCCTATTCTTTACACCTTTTATTTTTAAAAAGGTAGATCTGCTAGCGACCCACTACACACAACATATTATATGCTCAACGGATTGGCTCAAGATCAAAAAG
Organism: Ogataea salicorniae; assembly: GCA_030557545.1. Classification (NCBI taxonomy): domain Eukaryota; kingdom Fungi; phylum Ascomycota; class Pichiomycetes; order Pichiales; family Pichiaceae; genus Ogataea; species Ogataea salicorniae. Next base: position 22,088 of record JAKTPI010000032.1, read on the forward strand.
TCTTTATCAAACTTTTAAAAGGTTCTTCTAAGCTACGTACCAAACTACAAACATCTGAAAGTATGATCTCCTTGAAAAAAAATGCCAATTATGATCCTGAAGACTACACGAAATGGTCCAGAAAAATGCTAATCCAAAAGATTCAGGAACTACAGGGAATGCCAATAATTACGGATGCAAAAACTGAAATCACCGATAAGGATTCAGTCCCATCAGAGTTTACTCTTACTCCAACTATATACAAGAAGAAGAAGAAAGATTTTGACATGTCAAATCATACGACTAGACACGTTGCGTTACGTTTTTCATATCTCGGCTGGAATTACCAGGGATTGGCTATTCAAAAAGAGGAAACAAAACTCCCAACAGTGGAATATGAAGTATTAAAAGCTTTGAACAAAATAAAACTAGTCAATAGCTTTAATCCTCAAGACTTTAAATTTAGTAGATGCGGAAGAACAGACAGAGGTGTTAGTGCAATGAATCAGGTTATTTCCTTAGTTGTTAGATCCAAACTTACAGAAGAAGAGTTGCAAGACCCTGTCAATGATGTCAAAGAGTTGGATTACGTTCGTAGTTTGAACCAAGTTTTGTCAAGCGATATCAGATTTCATTCGGCTTGCTTGAGACCTCCAAAAGGATTCGATGCTAGGTTCAGTTGTACCTTCAGGCACTACAAGTATATTTTTGACGGTAGAGGTCTAGATATAACAAAGATGAAACGTGCCGCCGGCTTTTATTTAGGTGAAAATGATTTCAGAAATTTCTGTAAGATTGATGCATCTAAGCAAATTATCAATTATAACAGAAGAATACTAAAAGCTGATATCCTGGAGTTGGAATCAAGACCAGGCTACTATGTGTTTGATTTAAAGGGCTCTGCATTCTTGTGGCACCAAGTGAGATGCATGGTTGCAGTCTTACTTGCCACAGGTCAAGGTCTAGAAGAGCCAACGATAGTAAAAAAACTTCTAAACATCAAAGAGTTTCCAAGCAGACCTGTGTATAATATGGCACATGATATTCCATTAGTCTTGTACGACTGCGGTTTTGATGAAAACGAGGTCAAGTGGAGTTCTGGTCTAGGTAGAACTTTAAATCATCATTTAGAATTGGATGGTTTGTGGAATGATTACCAGGTGAAAGCTATAATGTCTGATTTAATGAAGAATGTTGTGCATAATAATATGCCTGTCGTTTTTGATAAAATTGTTGTAAATTTGGGTGATGGATCAGGTAAGGTGGTTAATAAATATATTCCTTATGAGAAGAGACCAAGGCTGGGCACAGCTGAAGAGGCCAATAAAAAATGGAGAAACAGAAAGAGAGGGTTTAAAGAGGTCTCTTAAGATTAAAATGTTCTATAAGACAACAATCAAACTAACTCCAACCGAGTATTTTTTTGTATTTTATTGCAGGAACAACTATATGGCATAGTTTGCTTTGTAAATTTTACTTGAATAACTATAGAGTTTCTAGTAGTGATGACACAATAGTACACGCCAGGTAAAAACTCAGGTGCGTTTGGCATAATTTCACATAATCTCGAACCAAATTTGAATTCTTATTAGTATAACTATGTCTATCTCTTTTGTGTACCTAACGGTAGTACTATCAAGTATAAATACAACTGTTACGAATAAACAAACAATGGATCAGTTACTGGCCAAGGCTGGAAGCCAAATTGTGACTTTTGCTGTGAGATCAGGCGTTCAAGTTGCCTCTTCATTTGTCATAAAATCGCTTGGGAAACTTATGGAAAATGCCCCAGAAAAAGATAAGAAAAAAGTAGAAAGACTGAAAATAAAGTTACAAACAAGAATTGAGATTGTTGCCTATGCTATTGAATTAATTCAATTAGCATCATCCAGGGGTAATACGAATTTGGACGGTACTTTAAGATTAACACGAGACCTCAAGCAGGAGATCGATGAGTTTGAGGAAAATATTGAAGATTTAACGGGTGACGTTTCAGACTCAAGAAAATTGGCAAGTGAATCGATCAAAAACATAGAATCATATATGCAAGGTTTACTATTGAGAATTGAACAGGCAATACCGGTTATCAATCTAGCTTTGACTACATCAGGCGCAAACTTGACTGATACCAGAAACATCACGTCACCTGGTAGATTATTGAATTCAACTGTTATGATTAACGTCTCAAATATGCAATTTGAAAAGACAAAAAAACAAGTTCAAGTTGGGCCGGGTTTTGAGCTTACTTTATACAACATATTTTATAATCCAGCTCGTGCTATGCATGGAGAATCTGAGATAACTTGGAGGGAAAAGGTTGCCAAGTGTCAACTAAAAGTGTTGAGAGTCGTGGATGAAAATTACGAATATAGTTATAAGCTACAAATAGTACAGACTTTTAACGATGGTAGGTATCACGAAGAGGATGAAGTTCCAGAAAAGAGAACGATTGATATACGGGCCGTTTTAAAATTATTCTTCAGCGCGTCTGGTAAATTGTTGAAGTTAGATGATAGAATATCGCCTGTGTTGGTGTTAAAAGTGAACAAATGCTTTGAAGCTTTAAATACGACAGAATTTGACTCATATGACCCTTCTTCTAAGAATATTGAATGGCTTGCGGTTGGTGATTATGAAGAAGATGACGAGGAAGCTAGTATTAAGAAAGGTGAAACAAAAATAAGCTCAGGGATAAAAATAATTTCTGAATCCAATTTATCTTTGCTAGAATATCTGGTCAGATTATGTGCTCTACAAGCAAGTGACCAAACATCAATATTGAAAGTCAAAGATGAAAGGTTGAAGTTATATTTGAACGACGAAAATATCTACTCAAGAGTAAGTTCTAATGATAAAGGGGTTTCAGAATGGTTCTCTAGATTGAGTGTTTCACCAACCACACCTGTGAAGGATTCAGATGGTATACCTTAGTAAACTTGAATTACTTTTTGAAACGCATATACCTAGATAGATGTCCACTTCAAAACCTCACTTGAATCTTGGCAAAACACACTCATGGCTAAGTAGCTTTTAATGGTAATATCAATATACTTGTATGCCTTAGAAAGTTAGTACCTTACTAGACACCCGTTTACCTGTTTGCTTATATTTTTGTGCTAGATGGTGATGAAGTTATGCTGACTCAGGCAGATAGATGTGTTGATCCTCCCGCTCTTCGTCTTTTGTCTAGCTTGTTTTCAAATCTGTTTTGAGAGGGGATGCACTTCGTACAATGTGCCTCGTACAGATTCAGTTTAGGTCACTGCAAAATGGTTCTGTATATATTTACAGCACGCCAGATGCTGTTGATAATATCAAGTACAAGATACCAGGATCAACTACAGGTTGCCAAACATGTTAGAGTCAAGTACAATTTCAATCAAACATTACCTGAAAAATAAACAGACTATGTCCTATTCAACATTCAAGGCTGTGTGATAAGGATACAAAAAAAGAATCAAAGAAAGTTGAAGCGTCGTAATGGATCCAAAGGAAAATACTCATTTTTTGCTAAGTAAGTAACTACAATAATTATTAAGAACTCAATTGAATACTGTATGTATGTATGAATGATATAAAAGCTCACTACCTTTTATTCTTCACCAACAGCATCTCCAGCAACTAGCAATCGCCAATAATCACTTCTGTTCAATATATGCATTGACTTTTAGTTCCCATTCAACAAATTAATGTGTTCAAAATTGCTATCCAATTGACACCTGAAGTTTCTTTACCTCAAAAAATTCCCAAAACTTATTTTATACACTCTACCATCTAATTCAATTTGTTGATTGAGTTACTGAAAACTTCATCATAAATGTGATTGAGGCCAGAAATCTAGATAAAGATTTTGTGGATCAACTTGACTTGAACTCACTAATTGGAAATTGTAGGCTCTATCTGTTTACCTGAAAAATCTATTGTTGGAAGTACATATATAATGAATTTGAAAAATAAAATGCATTAGTTCTTTTTGTGAGTAAAGCAGACTTTATGAGAAACAACAGAAATTCAACTAGACTTCCAAGTTTATTATTACCTAAAGAGTGCAATTTTTACTTCAAAAACTTAGAAACGGGTCAAAATGGCAATTGGTAGTGCTCAAGCATACAGGTTCCGCTAAGATCAAGAAACCTTTTCTGATAAACCATGCTTGCGCAAAAAGTTGTATAAGAAATATCAGTACTATTTATTCATCAAAAAAGAGGTTTTTATCTATGGTCTATCCCGCCTTTCACACTTAGTCTGGGTGATCCTGATATTGCATTCCCTACAAAAGAGGATTTGTTTGTCGATAAACTAGTACTATTCCTTGTGTTGCAAGTTATTTGCTTGCCGACTACTTCTTGCAACATTTGAGGCATGCTCTACTCTTTGAACATTTGAGGCATGCTCTACTCTTTGAAGCAAACTAAGTTCCAAGCTTTTATAAATGCAGATATTAAACTGATATTGTTTTTTAATATGATGAAGAAATCGCTCAATGCCACCAATCAGTCGCAAGTATGCCGACAGTAATTTACTACATAATAATGATTGCCATTCACATACCGGAATTGCTTGCTAATAACAAACAAGAAATTAAATCTGGTGATAACAACGAGCCCAACCCGTCTAGCACTAAATTTAAAGCAGCCCATACAGCTAATTGGTTGTTTCAAATTTTAGGTAATGAGGTCGGTACATATATCACTACTGGTTAGTTTCTGTGTCAGTCATGTTGCTAGTTGATCAACATTATATTTGTTTCATTTCAATCCTTAAATCTCCACCATTGCAAATCAAGATGTTTCAGTTAGTAGTCAATTTTCGAAAACAACAACAAGTAAGTGAATACTGTTATTTTCTGTACAACTATGATTAGTACGATGTACTGTGACAAAGCCAAGTTGGCCTAGCCTCAAAAAATACTACCAATGAAATAATTCAATCATTTGGTACAAGGCGGTATATCCGTATATCAAACAGAACTTCTGTAAAGCACAGGACGAAGAAGACTAGGTAGGGCAAACTAATCGTTCAGATTGTTAACTTCCGATAACTTTGATGACCTATCATTGTGATTACTTGTCTTTTATGCAAGTGTTATAGAATTATAGGAAACAAATAATAAAAGTATTGGAGATACATTGCAAGGAAACAAACTGTAATAAATTAACGAAGCTTATATACCCATGAGCCTACCCATTGAATATGATTCAGTAGTATCCGAAATGAGCTAGAAACTAATAAAGTAAACCTCAGGTTATATTTTTGGCCATGGTCTCACATAACATGAATTGCTGTTTTCTCAACAGCTTCTCAGCGGAACGTGTAAACTTCTTTCTATGTAAGCTACTCGGTTAGCTACCTTTTTAGTCTTTGGATATCTATGTTTCTCGCCTTGAGTGAAGTTTTGTATCGAATCTGTTATCTAAACCCTCAGTTTTTGTTTTTCCTTTAAAAACAGTTTATACAATTCCTAGGACCTTAAATGCCAATAAGTTCATTTATATTCAATGTTTATTTGGAGGGCCTACTTCAATATTTATTATCTTTTATAATTGGTTCTTTAACAAGAGGACAACCAGATATATAATACCTTTCTGCACCAATTACCATAAAAAAATTGATTGCCCTATTCCCTAACTTTTACCATCTCATTTCACCGCAGAAGTGCCACCGGCCATCCTTACAACTTTCTTCTTCTTTCAGACATACAAAAAAACAGTTGGGCAACCTCTACAAGGATGCCTGTTCCTTGTTGAAACTTGCACCCACCGCGCAGCGAACTAAGTCTCCTTCTATAACATCCTTTCCCTGTCTTCATCCTTCTCTTGAATTTATTTTCTCTGCTCACTTTATTATATGCGGTGTTCTTCTTCTGTACTACTTACGTACAGGGTTTTTATCCCGCTCATTTCTGATGGAGTTTTTTTAATTTAATAATTCCAGGTAATTTAAATATAAATTTTTGATATCAATGAACCACAACTCACATTTATATGATGCCCGCAGCTCCACGGATCTGATAATAGATTCGGAATATAATTTTATGGTCTCATTAGGCATCCACATGGTTTGTTTTGATGGGAGGATAAGATGTCCTCTAATGCCAGTTACACCCCGGCAGAACTTCTAGTGTTCAACCTTGTGGTGTTGTATAGCTCTTCACAATTATTACATGATCAATATTTTATTAGCCTTATATCAGCTTCTGTGGCTCAGAGCTGTTTACATTTTTCCTTCTGAAGACACATCAAGTTAACTATAGAACGAGTACAGTTTTCATAAAGGAAATAAAATCTAATAAATATACTTATGATACGGTAAGTCTCACATTATAAACAGCATCCTTGTTAATTTATAAATTCTTTATTGTTTTCAAACTTTTCAGATGTTATGGATTTTTTAAAAATTATCCTAATCGGAAAAAAGTCAAACATTTGGTAGGATTACAGATCTGAGGTTCAAAGATTGAGCAAACAACACAAACCTGTGGGATTATTACTTTGTAGCCAACGAACGATAACATGGAAAGGAGGCTGGTATCCTCTGATATGATACTTCTCGAATGTCGCAGAAATGTTACGTAATCACATTAGTAGATAAGCTGCGTCTTAAAAATTGCAAGATTCAGACTGCTTGGTCTGCGTTCATAGCTTCCCAAATCTGGTAGTTCGGCAAAAGCTTAGAATGCTCTGCCTACTACTCTTAATAAGTGCAAGACTAAAAGTCAATAAGCTCAAAATCTTGTTGCCGTACGAGCTTTATGTTTTTCAGATGCCCTGGTGTTGGTAGCGAGCAGGTTCTCGCCAGATTCACTGATGCCTACCAACCGTACTAATGTTGTTGTCGTCCATGTGGACGGTAAAATCTTGAAGTTATCAGGCATGGAAAGTGGAGAGAGACTCTGTAGACTGTGCCACATACTCTAGATGTCTAATTGAGGGAGGGTTGGAGTGATAACGAGTTTCAGCACTAAATCTCCCTTAACACTTGTTGTTGTGGATGCTATCTAGTGGTTACATTAAAAAGAGATCCTTGAGATCCCGAAAGCTGTTTGAAAACCGTAGTCAAAGTTTAGTAATATATAATTATCTGTTAAATATGAACCAGTTAAGATCAATCTTGGTTTCGCAGAATCCCAACTCAACTCAACCCCACAGATGTAAACAGAAAACTGCCGCGTGGTTGCGTGAGCAGCCATGCATCTTTTAAGCAAGAACTCTGGTGAATTAAAACACTGAGGTACTTCGCCTCAAATTACGGCTGGACCGTTGCTGCGGTCTATACTTTGGCGATAGCAACCCCCCTCCCCACACACTCCATCTTCCCTCAAAAACATTCTTGCCAGCCTCCGGGCCTTGTATAATATCTGCAAAGCATGATTACACTAGAAATATTCTCTCAAGTATCTTTCCCTGCATGTTGATTTCATCATATCAACGGATAATTGGTTGTCTAGGAGTTTTACTGGGACCCAAGTAATACTCCCACTAAATTGCCTTCCATCCACTTGGTGTATTCTAGTTAGTCTTTGGATAAAGCAAAGTAGATACTCTTAGCCATTTTGTTTATACAGCAGATATAGGTACTCAAGCAGACTGAGGTGCTCAACATAATCATAATTACCTTTAAACGAGACCTTTTAGCATATCTTAGCGATCCTAAAGCTTCCGAAGTAATCATCACACCAACAATGTAAAACTCAAGTACAATAGCAAATTAAAAACTCAAAAGAATACCATCAAGTACAAAAGATGTTGTTTGCCAAGGACCCTTTCAACATGCCATAACAGAAAAGTGAGATGTGATGTCCCTTTGAAAGGAGAGCAAAGACAAAAAAAAAATGCACTAATTGTTTTGCACTTGGGATTGGATGTGTCGTTCCTAATTGGAAGAAATCCAAACTCAGTGGTAGCATTATAAAATACCAATTGTAACAGAACCTCTACTTGAACAAAAACAATCTAGACCATACACTAAAATAAAATATACTGAAACAGATAACTTATCCACCCCACCGTCAACGACAGCTAAGAGAGCTAAGCTATCACTCAGCCAATAGACAATCAACTTACCCCAGTTTGAAGATGAAATAAACCAATTCCTACCAAAGTGATGATGACATTTACCAGTCGATCAACATTAATAGAGTATTATCCTGTGCTTTCTGGGTTGAGTTCAATCAATTTCAGTCGATGACTTTGTTGATGCAAGGGTTCCGAATAGTGCAAGACCATTGACACAAAAAGCATTAAGTTTACTGGAAGCAGTACAGACTTTTACGATACCAAATGAAACCTCATGGAGAGTTTGTATCAAAGCATATTTTGTAAATTATCATGCATTCCATGCATTCATCAACAAATCAAGGTTCCTAAATGATAATGCCAATCTAAGCACTCCTCCAAGCGTACTGCTTCTCTGATCGGTCCTGTATATCTTACCAAGATTCTTTGACCGCAAATAATGGGCCAATACTAAAAAGAGTGACAAGGTTATTACTCAAAACTCTTCCATGATTCTAGTTACGGAATGGAAAAAAGACATATACCGTTGAGTCCAAGTCAAATTATGTTAGGTGAAGTTTGTGAATCAAGCTTAGCCTTTGAAACTGCTGATCAGTATTTGGTTGTCTATATTAACAATGCTATGTCATTTTTTATGCTTCTCGATCAATCTAATTCTGGTGTTTTAACTGAAATGGACAAGACTACTTACTAATGACTATTTCGGCAGCTATTTGTGAAAGATAGATTGATCTCATTATTAGTCATCAGACCGTTTATTATTAATTTAGAAACATGCAGTGTTCAAACGCTTACAGAAGATGAAATGGAAGATGAAATGGATACAGATTACACTCCAGACCCTGAATGCACAAAAGATTCCTATTATTTCATTATCGGTTAAATATTTCATGGTTGGTGTCATTTCTGAACAAGAAACAATTTTGAATTTGTTAGCTGCTAAATGATCACCATATGATCAAATTTCAATGCACATCAACTACCTATAAAGAGTTACCATTCGAGTTTACCACCCTGTTTGCAAGGTGGTGTGAATGCTAAAGGAAGTTGGGCGTTAATTGTTAACCTGCACTATTTGAATTTGGCCCCTCTTGTGAGCCTGACAAGACAAACCTTTTCAGATGATGTTCCTTGTTAAAAAAACTTCTATAAGTTAAGCTTTTCCAATTCCCTATTCTGCCGATAAACCAAAGCCAGCTGACGACGATTGTGGTATGTTGTTCGAACTGACTCCTCCAGCTTGTATAATATCTAGTAAACTATTTAAAATTGCTCCTTCAAATAGCTTTTCACAAAGTCTAATGTTTACCATTTATTAATGCGCTATTTGTTTGTTACCACACATTTTCCAATTCGATGATGCTTTGGCAGAAGTTACAAAAATGATATGGCAATTTCCGGGTGACTTTCAATACTTTAAAAATTGCTTGTAATGATTCAAAAAGATGGCCAATTGTTAAGATTTACAAGTATATCTTTGAAGATTTGCTCAGATAAAAAAAAAGGCTAATTGTCTGATTAAAAAGACCGCCCATGCTGAAGAATATGAATATGTTAAAACTAGAAAAAATAGACCCTATCCTTAGAGAAGCTGCTTTGCAAAGTCCTCCCCAATTTAGGGCTCCATTGATTAGTTTCAAAACTCCTCCACAGGATATTTTTACTACAAACACAAAATCTAGCACCAAGTGTCCAGCTTTATACAACCGCCAATGGCATTGAATGACCTGTACAGATATTGCCCCTTGAACAACAACAAACAACCTCGGCTATTCTAAATCAGCCAAGGGTTGACTTTTTTTAATTCGCCGTCTTCCCTAGGAGTAAAAAAAGGTAACAATGCTAATAAGTCAAAAGGGATTACCTGTTTCAAGTTTGCCACAATCTCATCCCTGAAATGATCAAATTGAGGGCTCTCATGTTCCCAGTATGGGTAAAAAGGTATATGATATGGGCAATGATAGTGCTGCGACATCATTATCAAAATCGGAAAATATGGATAATGAAAATGCTTGGGAACGTGGAACATGAAAGCAGAACAAGTACACCTGTGAAGGTTCATCTGAACCATACTATAGAGGACAGATTGCCAATGGATATTAGAGCCAAACTCCGTATTTTATATCACGTAGAAGTAGTCATCCGTATGTTGTTCCACTCAGTTACGATCAAACAAGCACCAACATCAAAACGACACATACGCCTCATTGTGAAGATCAGCTTTTATCACAAATGCAAATTTATAAATCGGGTCAGCCTCAAACGCAAAACAATCACAGCTCAAATATTTCACCGCAAGAACAGCAAATGCAATCTTATGGGCTACACCATAAGCCATCATATACAGATAAGAATCAAAAGTCTGTGCAACACCTCATAAGGATTTACGGCAAATAGGTTCTTCTACATCAACCACAAGCTCCTCAACCTCATCCCGACCTTTCTCCAATCAATATACCATTCCGAACTCAATGTGTCCAAATTTTAATCCACCTCAAAGGACCACCCAAGCTGCTCCAGTAATAAATACAAACAGACGATGGCTGCTTCTATTCAAAATATGCTCCCAAGCTTTTAACTCTGCGGCTTTTGTTTCTTTGTTTGTTTGTTGGATTAATTGCATCTGTAATTATGCTCTTCTATATAACTATTTTGTACACTCTGTTTGTCTGCTCAGTTGCCATCCACCTAATTCTATTATTTTGGTTTTGATACAACTTTATCTATCTACTTCCAAATCCTTCTCTGTTGGTAAACTGTAAATTAAGTTTTGATTCGAAAACATAAATCAAAAATTACAGAAACACCTTTGCACCATTATTTTAAAACAGTAGTTTTATTACTGGTTTGCACACGATATATTCTTTTTTATAATAATCTATCAACCATCATCGAAACTACTTCATTAAACGATAGCGTAACTATCATAATTCAGCTGTCAAAAGTTTTCAAAATATTATAAGACAAGTACTATTGATAATTCAACATGGTAAATATTCTAGAAAAAATCAAAGTAATCCAAGATGAAATGGCCAAGACCCAAAAGAACAAAGCTACCGAATATCATTTGGGTTTGTTGAAAGGTAAGCTTGCAAAATACAGAAGAATGCTTTTAGAACCAGAAGGCGGAGCCGGAGGTGGGAAAGCTCAAGGGTTTGAAGTGAGTAAGACGGGTGATTGTAGAATATGCTTAATTGGTTATCCATCAGTTGGTAAGTCATCATTTTTAAACAAGGTTACCAAAACAAAATCTGAAGCAGCGGCTTACGAATTCACAACTTTGACTTCTGTCCCTGGTGTTCTTGAATACGAAGGTGCGGAAATCCAAATTGTTGATTTACCTGGTATCATTAGCGGTGCCAGTGAAGGAAAAGGTAGGGGTAGACAAGTGGTTGCCACTGCAAAGACTGCTGATTTGATTTTGATGGTTTTGGATGCAACTAAATCCTATGACCAACGTCAACATTTAGAAACAGAATTGGAAGCTATTGGAATTAGATTGAATAAAGAAAAACCGAATATGACTATCAGACTAAAAAAAACTGGTGGTATCAAGATGAATTCAATAACACCACCTAAATTCATCGATGAAAAAATGTGTAACAGCATATTGAAAGATTACAAAATACATAATGCTGATGTTTTAGTGAGAGATGAAAACGTTACAGTTGATGATTTAATTGACGTTATCAATGAAAGGCATGTTGTGTACTTACCATGCTTATATGTTTACAACAAGATAGACTCTGTTTCCCTTGAAGAAGTCGACAGAATTGCAAGAGAGCCTAATACTGTTGTCATGTCTTGTGAAATGGATTTGGGTATTAAAGATGTTATTGAAGAAATTTGGTACAGATTGAATCTATTAAGAATGTATACCAAAAGAAGAGGGATTCAACCAGATTTTACAGAGCCTATGGTGGTGAGAAGTGAATCTACAATTGAAGATGTTTGTAATTCGATTCACAAGGATTTTAAAAATCAATTTAAATATGCATTGGTTTGGGGTTCATCCTCAAAATTTGGTAATGCTCCTCAAAAATGTGGTTTAAATCACAAAGTCAATGATCAGGATGTTGTTTCCATAGTGACTAAATAATTTTTTCCCATATATAAACTTGTTATATACCATCTATTTTTAATTTCATTTCCTCTACCCAAATTTGTATTTCCCTTTTATTCTCTTCAAAACGTACATTATTCAAAGACAAGGCACATTCTAGTTCTTTCAACTTTGATTGCCAATTGGTTAATTCGATACTTATGTTAGCTAATTCATCATGCAATGTATCTAAAAACTGAGCTGATGCTGCAGAGGATGTCACCAAAGAATTGATAGCTTTCAATCTTTCAGCTAAGAGTTTGACGATTAGTTCAAATTGAGGACTTTCCTTTATCTTTGCATATAGTTGATTGATTTTTTTATCTGTTATCGGTGTAATAGTATCTTTGGTGTCTAATCTTGATATGCTTTTAAGATACTCATTGGTTTTTATATTCAATTCTGCTACTTGCTTTTTCACTTCAGCTAAAGAGAAATCAGGATTTAAAACGAGATTTATTCTTCTATATAAGTCATTTATTTTGGACTGTAATGATATTGAATTGTCACCATCTAGCACACCTATTTGAGATTCGATTTGTGTTATTCTTGCAGAAAACCCAAGCACTTCGTCACGAGAGTCTAATTTAGAATTTCGAATGGTGGATTGCCTGTCACCTAGAACCAAATCAACACTTGCCAATTCCTTCAATTCCTTTTTCCAATCACTGACATAGGTATCTGCACGAAGATTGAAAACATCTAACAAACTTATTAAATTGCTTGTCCCGAGAGTTGCTTTTGAATCGCTTTTATCGTCATCAAGTTGTAACTCATTCAGTTCATTCCGTATTCTGAGCAACTTCTGGTGTCTATTTTCTTCAGCTTTCATCGTTCTAGATTCCTCAACATCTCTGAAATGGTTCTTCCTTAAGCCCTCCATGAATTGGTTTTCAAAAGTAAGTCTTGCATCTACGGAAACAACTTGCGGTTCTAGTTCGGAATAGGGTTCAGTTTCGTTATCATTAAAGCATTTTCCTTCAGGTTGAAGAACTTCGTGGTTTGAAGTTTCAAACACTTCCAGTTCTTCTGTTTGCAAGATATCTTCAGTGTAGTAATCCATTTCTTCCATTGTTGGTTCTTCTAATAACTTAGTGGTTTATTGTTCATTTAAGGTAGTGGCAAATATGCATTTTAAATAATTCTACATATCTTGAGACTATTAGAAGAACAAGAATAAAATGAATTAACGAAAAGTTTATGTTGAATATGATCATTGATGCGTTTGTGCCTTCTTTTCTTGATATTTTCCAAACTAAATCAAATGATCATTTGAGATGGCAAAAAAGACTCCAAAACGCGGAATTGAACCCCCAGCGTCACGTGAGAATTCTAACCAAACTATCTTGAAAAATATGTCTTCTGGAAAATCCCTTCTCTTCATCGAACGTCAACCAAATGGTGTGGGACTTTCCTCAGTCGGACATTATAGTATTCCGAATTGCTTAATTGGGAATTACTCTGGAGTCATCGACATTTCGTCGACACCCTGTCTCTTATTATCTATTTGTTTGTATTCTTTATGTCCCTATTTAGGTGCTTGTCCTATCGATCAAGATAGAAGGGGCATCAAATAAAATAACAATTTTCATTTCAAATACTTTTGAATACATTCAAGTAGTTTGTAGTTTTAGCTAACCTTCGAATCATCTCACTTTGTAAGGGATCAGATGTATTTTGATTTTAGCATTTTAGTCCTTCTTATACCCTTTTACTGTTCTTCCCAAAATACTTTTTGTTGGTTGCTGTTCCATGTCTTATGATTGCTTTATGACTTTTATAGTTAACTGCTGTTTATTATAAATATGTGGAATTTTCCGCATCATTCTACAAATTTCCTTGCTTCGAAGTTTTAAATAGTAATCAAAATATAGATTCAAATTTACTACAAAAAGTTTCCTACAACGACCAAATCGTTAAACCTATGTAGTAAATTCGAGTGTTGTATAAAACGTAGTAAGTTATCACTTTATTTAAATTATTTGATCGTTGTTTTTTTATTGCCCTTTAAAATATTCTCAAAGGATTAAATTATATATATATATAACTTGATTACTTAATAAGTTCTACATAAGACTTTGATTCACTACAATTTGTGTAGACAACCGAATCCTCTATGGCATGCTATTACTGTATATAATAAACTCTTCTTAATATAAACCGTAGGATTGTGGTTACTCTAATATATTGCTTATTTATAATATATAACTACTCTTATATATCCCAATCAGTTCAACTGTATATATAATAGCTGTATCCGTTGATATTATCGCTCCTAATATCTCTCTTTGTACTCCCCTCCCTTATAGAAGAACTCCGTAGTTAAATAATACCAAAATAACAAAAATATCAATAAGAGAACTCCTCATATTTATATTTGAACACAGCAATGATTGTATAATTAATTACCGTAATAAAGAAGGTAACTTATCCTTTAATCAATATTTGACTAAAGCCTAAGAATTTGAATAACATATTCTGATCTCTTACAAATTTTGTGAGTAGTTATACTCATAATAGCCTAATTTGGCATCTCAGTATTGATCTGGTGACTTTATTTTCAACTTCTCCCTTTTATTTGAACGCCAAGCTGAACTGTTGAAAATCTTCTTACTTTCATCTTTTATTAAGTTTATTTTCCTGTTATGTGTTATGTAACCTATGAAGTTGTAAGAAGATTGGTATCTTTTTTACATATTTTATTTCGACTTCTGAACCTTTTTTGAAAGTAAATTGATAAGGTGTCTGTTTTAAAAAATTCATTTGCTTGATTTTCTTTTTTTTTCAATAGTAGGCTGTTAGTGATCGAAGGTCATTTCATTTTTTAATTTGGTGTAAGTGTGTGGGATTTTTAACATTGCTCACTCCTTTAAAAATACATCAAATAATCTAATTAGAAATATCTAATCTCTATCTCAGCCAGTTTTATATAACTTCAAATTCACTACAGACTGCGAGTTGATTCGATTGTTCTTTAAAGCTACTTAAAAATGTTTAGATGCATCTGAAACAAAACCACAGTTGTTTCTATATCATACAATAGGTAAAAAAAATATAAAAGATTAGGTATCTATTAGGTAGGCAATCAGCAGAATAACTTACTACTCCAGTATTCATCATCTACTATTCTAATCGATGATGTTTCCAACATCCAGAAGGGTGTAAAAGTTTGCTAGCTGCTTTAGCTGTATATGTGTAATACCTCAGGCCCTACAACGTTAAATGTAAATACAGGCTATTACACATATACAGCTAAAGTAACCCACACTCTTTTTTACATTCTATTCCTTTGAAAAAGAAAAAAAAAGAAAACAGTTAATGAAGAAGGGACCGAGCAAAACTATGAAGCCTCCACGAAGGTGTTCTTCATCAAAGATGATAATTCCTATCAGAGGAAGTCAGTTTTCTAAAGAAAATTTGAGGTACTATATTCGTCTATTGTTGTAATCAATGACAGTAAAAATAAAATGTTCAAGGTATTATTTAAATTGGATAAATATACTAAACCCAGTATCGCGATCAGGACTTTTTCCAACCAACATTTGCTTATTTGATTAATAGTTGTTGCGTTTATCGACACGTATTTACTGTTTTATAACGTCAACTTATTAATGTATTCCATTTGATTTCCCATTAAGACATAGGTTTTGCTTTGTTTAGATTATTATACTGTTATAGGTGTATACAGGCCTCTTATACTTGACGAAGGAAATCGTTGTGCTTCAGTAAATTTTCATAAAGATGATATGTCAATTATATCTTCAATGATAATCAACAATTAGTCATGTTTATTGTAGAACGTCGTTACAATTTATTAATTACATTAGATTTTTAAGGTAAATTTCTCGCAGAATCTACCCAATGCACAATGTTGAGGTAGATTTCTGATACAGATTTTATACAAAACACCAACCTGTTAATAGGGTACAGCTTACAAATTTTGTTTCTCTTTTGCCCCACTGAATTTGGTATACTAAGCATGTGCTTTCTTTAATTTGAACTAATTTTCACTCTAACTTTTTTCCCTTCTTACTTGCGGTAATTTATTTTCCTTTAGGTTTGACACTTATTTTTCATTTATTCTTATTGTAGTTTGTTTATAAATATAGATAATTGTATTAAAGATAACATAGATTCTGTAATTGATACCTAAGCTATTGATTGGGAGAATAGCTTATCCTTTTCCCAGGCTATGTAGTTACCTTCTCCGCCATGAACTCAACTAATCTTTTCGTATTCATATTTCTCGTCTAAAGTTTCAATACTTAAGCCCTACAACATTAAACTCAAAGACACAGTTTATACCTATACAACTAGGAAATATTCGAACACTTTTACAGTAGTTCTATAAAAATAGAAAGTGGTCCGTTCGGACTAACTTCAATAGTAAAGTTAAGCGATAGAAATCTATTACTTCTCGTTATTCCTAGTATTCTTAGTTGTACATATATAGAGAGCAAAAATAACAAAGTAAAAGCTTACAATTATGAAACACTAGAAATCAAGAATTATCCATCATTAAAGAAGAAAAACTTCAAAAATACTCTGTCCCCAATGATTATAACATCAGTTTTTCTTAAAAATAAAAGACATTTTCTTTTTCTTGGATGAAGCTACCAGTTTGATAACTGGGGTAGAAGAACTAGGGGTGGAAACAGAGGGAATAGGTTCGACTTTACACGATGATTCAGTAGCATGTGTATTCAAAAATGGATTAGTGGTGACAGATGTAGGTGACGAAGATAATGGATTCAATTTACTAAGCTCACTTTTCTCGGAGTAGGATTGTGAATATGTAGAAGCTGGAGCAGTATCCTTTGATCCTGAGATTGTCTGTGACTGAATTTGCGATTGTGATTGAACTAGTGACGAAGAAAATGGGAGCGGTTGATTCAATTTATGATGGGCTTGGCCATCTTCATCGATAGTGATTGTATTAATAGCTTCTTCTAAGTCGTTATTCACTGAAGCACCTGAATGAATATCATAATCTTCATTGCATGCATCATCCAATCCACTGAATAATGTTCTATTTCTGAATTCAGCTTCGTCCTCAACTTCTTTGTAAAATAGTAAATATGCAGTAGATAAGCCAGGACCGTCACCAAAAAAACGGTAAACATAATTTTCATCGATAGATTCCACAGTCTCATCGTCAAACAATAACCAGCCAAATTTGGGGGTTTTGACTAATGAGACATAATGCCCATGATATGGACCACCACCAATATGAACCACAACCCCATACAATTCATATAATTTATCAGAACATTTTGAATCGTCGGTAGTGTTGAATATACGAAGTGTTTTTGGGTACTCTACACGGTAAAACAACTTGATGTTTCTTCCTAACTCTTCAGCATACTTGAATCTCTTCAAGTGCAATGCTAGAACTTTAGGTAACTTCTTCAACTTGATAGTTTTGGCGGCTTCTTGTAAAGAATGGCAATTTTCACAAAAGAATTTATTTGACTCAGTTAACATTTCACTTTGGGAGAACATTTTTAAACAATTTGTAATCGATGTGTTTTGCTGTAAATCAATGGATAGATCTAAAAACATCTCATCTCTTGTAGAGATATTTTCACATGACAGACATTTGGTTTCACTTGTTAACAAACCTTCAAAAATATCATGAATGTTTGATTTCTTGTTGTGTTCAAAAGAGTATTGATCAATTAATTCTATAACGTTATTTATCAAAAAGTTTAAAAACTCGTGTGCATCCTGGTGCATTGAGCTTCTAAACATTTCATTTTCTTGTTTAACAACCTCAATCAAACTTTGAGCTGAAACAATACCAACTGTGGAAATGTTCTCCGTCATTGCTTCAAAAGTGTCCTTCAAAGAGGTGAATAGATTTTTTTCCATCCCATATGATCTACTATAAGAATGATCCAAATTGATAATTGGTCCGGTAACCAATGCTTGCCTCTTACGTTGTTCCGAATTTGCATTTGAATCTGAAGTTATACCGATTATTGTGATGTTCTTTTGGTGATTCAAAGAATAGCTAATATTCATGTTTTTGAAAAGTGGGTACTTTGAAACTACCAATTTTTCCAAATCGGGGTTATTTAATGGATCATGGTCATTTGATGAACTGTTAGCTACATTGGAATCACTGGAATGTTTCCCGAATAGGTTTCTCATCATTTTGGAATTACCGTTGGATTGATTATTCTGTGTTTGTTGGTTACTTTGTTGTTGTACTTGTTGCATAGAGGCTGTAAACGCGTGAAGTTTTAGACCTGAAACTTTAACTTTCCTCTTTCTTGGGTTCTCGGGATCTCTGTGAGGAAAAGACAAAATCTCCGTTCTAAATAAGGTAGTATAGTATAAAGCCTGTAAAATTGATGCTATATAGCATGTATAACCAAAATTCTCTATACCATAAACTTTATCAGAACCATCGCCGTATGGCATATCCTCATTATCATGGTTAATTATCTTGTAATCTAGTTCCGGATCGTAAGGTTCTTCTTCTGTAGAGCCAGATAATTCAATGTGTGATGTTTCAACTTTGGTTGAATTTATACTTTCAGAGCCATTTGAAAAAGATATATTTCCATGATTTGGTTTAGGTTGGCAAGACGCCTTAGGTGTTGTTAAAGTTGTGATTGGTTTAGAGGAGTTCTTGTCTGATTTCCACTTTCTGAACATCTTGTATCGTAAATTCTATTGGCGCTACAAGGAAGGTGTATTGTCCTAGATATTTGTATATATTTATATATATAATTTAATGACTCAAAAATGAAGTAAAAAGTCTTATAGATAAAAAGATAATTGACAGTTTGTATGTTGATAAGTTGAAATGTCAAAATGTTGATGATATTAAATATGAGTCTATGGGTATTAATAATAATGCTCTTTTCAAAGAAGAGATTTATAATAAAGCTCTTTATGTGCCGAAGGAATGATAAACCTACCAGGGAGAGTAAAAGTGTATTATGGAAGAGAATTTCGTTTTATGAATTTCAATCAATTACAGTTGATGAAAGTGAAACAAATTATGAAATTGGTGTTGGGTGCAGATAATAATAGGTGGGATGGATGTGGTGTTTGACTGCGATAATTGCAGCTAAAAAAGATGTACAATGGAATATGTGGTATATATATATATTTCGATTTAGTGGATTATATCTCTAGAATTCATTTCAATTTTCATCGATTTCGAGAATTCTACTGTTGAGGATGGAGTGGAGACAATGTATGGTGTCTACGACGTAGGTGCAATCAATCTATCACTTCACAGCAGGCAAATCCTACACAACGTTGGAAAAGGAAGGCAGAATTTGTGGTCCGCGGACACCCTGTGGGTGGGTAGCACTGCGGGGAGAACTATTGGTGGCCGTGGTCCTCAAAAAAGGATTGTTGGAGAGAGCTCTACAAGCAGTCACTCTGTATCAGACCAATCTGCCAGTTTCACGTATTAGTGGTTTTAATCAACCGTAAAATGTTTGTAAGATTTCAAGTTGTAGACTGCCCACGATCTGTGAAAAAATTGATTTTTCTTGTTTTAAAAGGCCAAAATTTTGATGGTACTCTTGTTATAGAAAACAATAAATCAAGGAAACAATTCAAGTTGTATAGCTCAGTAGATGGTCACTATGAATTTCCAATGATGAACTTCGAAGCTTTTTTAGCTGAGTGGATTCATGCTAGATGTTGTTTACAATAATAGCCTCCAAACGACACCTACCTAGCACCTCCTATGGCTCTTTTTTGCCCTAGTGTCACACAGAAAGCATCTTGACCCAACCCGACCCGTCGAAAAAGGCCTCCCGCAAAGCCGGTGATTTCGACGATTTACGGTCTACACCTCACATAGTTTAGCGAAGAAATTGAAAGGAAATTAAGCTATAAACAGAACATACTCCCGAGGAATCTTAGTTTCTTCATATGAAAAGAGTATTCTCAATAAAAGTAGAAAGTATCAATAGCTATACAACCATATAACTAAACATGTTCAAATTAAGATTGAAGAACAAACTTGTGATAACATCATTGCTGTTCTTGTTAATACTAGGACTAACCGAAGCCGATGAAATGAGCATGGATTCGGATGTTTCAGAAGACAAAACATACCTTGGAAAAATTGCTGATAATATTAGTAAAAAGACAATATTTCATTGGTTATTATCAGTGCTCATGCTAATCGTGGTCCCTTCATTGGGTATGTGTTTTTCGCTCGCAAATATGTTTCCATCGGGTATTTTAGTTCAAGTGATCTGTGCTTCTTATGCTGCTACTGAAGCACTAATTTTAAGATTTCCAGACCCAGAAGGACACGAAAACAGTGCATCAAGAGGAACCTCCTGGTTTTTGGCTTTCTTATACTGTTTTTGTATTTTTTTGGGTAGTTTATCAGCAGGTTCATCTGTTTTAATGAGTTCAACAACTGCAGATAAGATCGGAATGGTTGGCGCTAGAGTCACAATTAATGCATACAAAGTGACATCTTCTTTACTTGTTTTGTGTGGATTTATCAAAGTTGGGATGTCTATAATTTCATTAACTGGTTTCTGTTATAGTCATCATACTGGCCAATGTAATGCCCATGGTATTATGGGTACAGGTTTCATTGCTTATGGTGTTTTTTTATCCGCTATGCTTGTCATTCCTTGGCTAAGATTGGGTTCTGGGCAAAATTTCTCACAAGAAATGTACGATTCAACTATGCTCACTGCCTGGGGTATTGTAAACACTTTTACTGAACACCGTCCATGGGAACCTTGGTCACATGGTGATTACCAACATACCAGTATGGGTATCATTTTCTGGGCATGTGGTATGTTAGGAATGTATCTATCTAGAAATAACAAGAGAAACTTTCTTCCCGCCCTTACTTTGATCTTTACTGGTTATGCTATGTCTGGACACGTTCAAAAGTTAATGATTTCTACAAAAGTTCATGGATTCTTCGGTTGGGTGTTGATTCTGTCCGGGTTTGCAAGAATCTGGGAGATCAGTTTTGTGTTGAAAGATGAAAGATGTGATAAGAATAAGATACTTTCATTCCAATACGTGCCGCCGTTTGGTCTTTTATTAGCAGGTATCTGTTTCATGGGTGCAACTGAAGAGCAATTACAGCTAGTTGTTGATATGGGAGCTGATTCCAATTCCTACATCATGGTGTTAGCTAGTTGTGCTTGTGTTCTACAATTGTGGATCTTGATCGTTCTAGAATTTTACTTGAGATTAACAGGTTATTCAATTTACAACTGTAACCATTATGACACTTTGGCTGAAGATGCTTCACCCGATTCAGAGAGCAGTGCTATGAGATCCGACCACAATGAATTTGAAATGGAACAATTCTCTGATTTTGAAAGTGATTTAAACCGAGATACGTACTCCCAGTGACCGCTAAATGTTTACCATGACTATAAAATTAAAATATAGATTCCTTTGCTGCCTGACTAAATTGGATCTCAATTCGTATATAGTTCTACATATTTCAAAGCTTCAACTCTTCTTGAATTAAAACTTCCCTTTCAAACAGACTATTCAATTTTGAAATGGTATAGTAAAATCGGGGATTTTGCCCTCTTGCTACTTGATTGATTTCCTATTGGCACACGACCATTACAGACATATACATATATGCTTTTTGTGTTGTGTTTTTCTTTGCTTTGTTTACTTTAGTTTTTTACTGGAAGATATCAATGTAGTCAGCTACAGTCAAGCTTAAACTTCAACCGTCAACTATTAGTATACCAATCTGCTAAGATAATCACCAGAAACCACCTTTTATCTTACAATTTCATTCTATCTGATAGTTCAGTTGAGTATAGTTCGTCAAATTGAGCGAAACTCAGATCAAACGAAGAAAATCACAATGAACTTGTCAGATCAATCAATAAGGGAACTACGATCAACAGTGATATATAGTTTAGACCATGATCTACTACCCACCGCTGAATTTACATGTGAAAGACTCATAGCCCAAAATCCCAACAATTTGGATACTGTTCACCTTTATGCGTTGGCCCTTTATAAACTTAAGCGTTACAAGACAGCTTACAATTTAACAGCAAATCATAGCTCACAGCATGTTGGATGTTCATATATATTTGGGAAATGTGCATTGGAGTTAAAAAAAGAGCCCAATGGAATCTCTGCTTTAACTAAAACGCTTCCACTGTGGTCATATCTGGGATCATCTACCGAAGAGAATGACAATGGCAGTAACAAATATCAGCCTGATAGGATAGCCTGTTATATTCTTCTAGCAAAATTGTACGGATCAGTTGGAGATATTAAAAGAAGTGCTTCGAATTACTCGCAAGTTTTAAAATTGAACCCATACATTTTCGAAGCATTTGAAGAATTATGTAAAATGGGCGTTAAAGTGAAAGTTAATTCAATTTACCAAGTGAACCCAATGGATGAAATTTCAGGAAATTTATTCAAAACATCTAACACCAACTTTAATGATATAGGAACAACAGGAAGTGAAGATAAGAAACCCGGATTTGAAATTAATGAACAAAGGGAAAGAAAATATACAGGTTCAAAGAGTCTACTCAGAACAACATCAGGAAAGCTAATAGCAACCTCTTCAGCATATACAGGATTTCCTATGTCTACAGACTCAGGTGTATGTCATAATATAATAGCTCGAACTCCTGAACCACAACGACCTACCAAGTTCTTGATCACCCCAAGAGTGAAACAACTACAGACACCAGATGCTCCAAATAGAAAATCCATCAGAGTTTCAAGCTTTGACGGATTCAAACATCCCTCTCTACCTACTGATTCAATACACAGAAAAGCTGGTAGAGGATCATCATCTATTACATCAAGATTATTATCGAATCCATTGAATACTCTAAGCGGATCCAATTCTACATCAAATATGAATAATCAAACAATCGGAACCAAGGAACCAACAAGTTCAAAGAAGGAATCAAATGGAATCAAAAGAGTCATCGGTTCTACTTTTTCCAACCCTCAGCCAACTAACAACTCAAATAGTATATTATGTGACAGCAATTACCCAGATCAGTATTTGATGTCAATATATTCCAAATTAGCTAAAGGTTACAAATCCATGAGTTTTTATGATTGCTTCAAAGCTATCAGGATATTTGATTCATTACCTGAAAATGAAAGAAACACCCCTTGGGTTCTTGGTAAGTTAGGAAGACTACATTTCGAAATTGTCAACTACGAAGAAGCGCAAAATTATTTCATTAAATTGAGAAGACTTGATAGAACTAGGATCGAGGAAATGGAATATTACTCAACTTTATTATGGCACCTTCACAAGGAAATGGAACTAAGTTTTCTTTCTCACGAGTTGCATGAAATCAACAAAAATTCTTCTGAAGCTTGGATAGCTGTTGGCAATTTATTCTCACTTAAAAAAGAACCAGATGAAGCCATCAAGTGTTTTCAAAAAGCAAACTCCGTAGACAAAAGTTTTGTTTATTCTTATACATTGCAAGGCCATGAATACTTATCCAACGATTCTTTTGAAAATGCACTAGAATGCTTCAGACGTGCCATTTCGTTGGATAAGAGGCATTACAATGCTTTCTACGGTATAGGTATGGTTTACTTGAAGTTAGGTGATTTTAGAAAAGCCGAATTCCACTTCAGAAAGGCCGTCGAGATTAATCCAGTTAATGTCATTTTAATATGTTGTGTTGGTATGGTTTTAGAAAAAGTTGGTAAAAAAGAACAGGCTCTAAGACAATATATCCTTGCATCAAAACTACAACCACTTTCAATGTTGGCATTATTCAAAAAGGCACAATCATTGTTTTCATTGAAGCAGTATGATTTAGCATTGAAAGACTTTGAAAAATTGGAGAATATTGCTCCTGATGAAGCAAGTGTTCATTTTTTGTTGGGCAAGCTTTACAGAATATACGACCGTAAGAATGATGCTATCAAACAATTCACTATTGCTTTGAATTTAGATCCAAAGGGTTCGCACTTAATCAAAGAAGCATTGGAAAGTTTGGATAACGAAAAGGATGAAAATTGAGAAAATTTAAAAAAATTGATGGTTCAAATTGTAGCTATGCAAATACAATAAAAGTCCCTAAATTATAAGATATTCAAAAAGTAATTGATAGTACGATGTAATTTTATAAAATGTTTCAGTACGGCTACTATTACCACTCCTACTAACACTGCTACTGGTAATAATAACGACAATTAAATTTAATGGGTAGCGCCCAAGAATATAGTTGCCGACAAACAAACTATCATAACAACAACCCCCCAAATAATTAATACCAAAGCACCCCATTTAGTCACTTTTTCTTTAGTTGTCAGTTCACCTTTTTCAGAACGCATTAGCCTAAACGCGAAGAATCCTGGCAAGATGAAAGAAATTGAAGTTGATCCAGTAGACCCAACAAAGGCCAACACATGCTCCAAAGACGTTACGGTTAACGCCACACCGTATGAACAAACAACGATTAAAGTTGTTATGATAATGAGCTTTCTCTGAGTGAGTTCAACGTAGTATTCACCTTCAGCTTGAATCTCCATATCGATGCTTTCATCTGCAACTGCATTTTCATCGATTGCAAGTGATTGTCCTGTTGGTGTTCCAACTGGTGAAGTTGCATGGTTTGAAGAAGCGCTAAGCAAGTTACGTCTTTCTTGGTAGGTTGTAGAATACGAAGAAGTTGCCGTGGAACTTGATAATGATCTCATTGACTTCGCCAGCTGAGAATCGTTAAGGTAATAAGCAACGTGATTGATGGATACTCTTGCAGGGTTCGATTGTAACGGATAACTTAGAGCAACTAGAATCACAATGGCAATTCTACCAAACGTGGATGCTGGTGAATCAGGGTACATAGTAATAATATTGCCAACGACATTGCCACCAAAAGTCAAGTAGCCAGCTAAACCTACAGTTAAATACAACACAAAAGCTGTTCCTATAGCAGTTGTGATGATTCTATTGACCGTGGATGGTGATCTATCTTGGAGTTCATTAATAACAGTGAATTGATTTTGTTGACAAGTGAAACTAAAAACTAAAATAGGGAACGAAGAAAACAATGCCACTATTGAATTCGGTTTCAGTAAATGAATTTCTCCTTTTGCAACATTCTCAGTACCACCAAACATCAAATGAATGAAATGAATAACAACTAAAACAGTTAAATAACCAACAGAACTTAAAGCAACCATCGACGCGGTTTTCAAAGAATCCAAATGTCTTTTGTAAACCAAAGGTAAGATGCCAATCAAAAACATAGTAATCCAAAGTGACCTATCAAGTATATAATCATGTGAGTTAACAAATTCATCATTCAACACCGACTTCATGATCTGTGGCATTAAATCACCTATAACGATCAGGTAAGAGCAACCGACACCAAAACATTTAACAGCAATGGCTAAATCAAACACTATACCCATCTGTGGAACTGTCAACTTTGACAATGCAAAGAAAGATGCATGTCCAGGGATTGCATACGTAGCTGCAATACCCAATAAGTATAAACCAAATGCAGATGTTAGTGCTGATAGCGCAACGAATAAGATACCTAAAATAACACCATTACATTTGATCGCATAGGGGATACTTAATAAGCCAGCACCTAAGATAGTGTTCATAAGGTTTATTATTCCTGATCTTGCCGTTGCTTTGCCAGGAGGACCTACTTGCAGATTAGACATAATTGATTCACAAGAATAAAATTTGTGGAACGTTTGATGGCTAAAAGAAAACTGTTTTTCAAACCGAAGTTTTGATTTCCTTTTATTATGAGTGTTATGGATCAGATCTAGTAATGTGAGCGTAAATGAAGGAAAATCAATTTGGGAAATTCTACTGTTTGTGCTTGTTAATTGTTCAAGCAAGAGATATTGTCTATTATAGTGATGAAGGACAGTAAGCTTATTTTGTAATTAAATATCAACATTTAACAACATTGGACTCTGCAAAATTAGTTAGCGCCGCCATAAATCCAGCAGAAAGTTTTGTAGACTAGCGTCCTGAGTAATCTGAAAATCCAGCTTAACACTCAACATGATGTTTACATGATATGCAGAAACTATCAAAACATAAAGTGATTCATTTGGAAGAAAGCTTAAATAAAAGGTTAATCAATATATATATATATGTATATACAACTAGGCTTTGAATGAAACCTAAAATTGTGACTAGAGGAATCTTCTTGATAGAAAATAACTCAAATGCAAACTAATAACCCTTTCGGACAGCATTTCTAACAATACTGAATAGCTGAGCAATACCAGCATCAAACTTCTTCTTTTCTACTGCCAACCTACGGTTTAATCTAACTTTACATGGCTTGGTGTAGAATCTCTGATCATGGAAAATAGATTTCAACTGGTTAGCTCTCACTAGTCGATCCAATTGACGCTCGGCATTACCATACGAACCTTTTCTCACCATGATTGTTCTACCGGCTTGTTTGGAGAATAATGGGAACTTGGTAGCAAACTCCAAAGCACTTGGCTCTGTTTGTTTGGCCCTCAATGACGAAGATGCACTACCCAAGAAAGATAACGAAGATGGAGAAGATGAAATAAATGGGTCATAAGCATTCTTGCCAAATTGTAATTCTGTGTTGATTTGTGATTTGTTGACGTTTGATAAAATAATTAATGGGTCAAAGTCTTGGGTCTTTGTTGAATAGTTTTTGATGGAACAAGATAATAGTTGTCGTTTGAATCTCCCTGACAGCACATGTCGAGGTATTAGAAAGAACATTATGCAACGTATTAAAACAAAATGTATCTGCAATGAACTGATAAAAATTGAGTTGAAGATAATACCTTTTCTGGTGTGTTCAGTATAAAAGTTCGTCAACTTCTGATTTGGTCACCTATCCTAGGATCACGTTCAAAAAATTGGTTCGAGTTTTCTATTCATTTTGCAAGGTTTTAGGTAAACGGCACATAATTAAGAAATGTCAGAATATTCGTACGTTGGTAAATGTACACGATGCTTTCTTTAATGCGGCATATGACTTGTTGTATTTTCATGTTCTCATATTTTTTAATAGCCACCTCCACAGAAATTTTCAGGAATGATAGATAATTTAAAAGTTGCACATGAGATAGTTTTGAAGTTTTTTTTTTCTCTTCTTGATGTGAGCAGTGATTGCAAAGATACACAATACAGACACAATGTCCCAAGAAGGTTCTGTTATAATTGAAGAAACAAAAACGAAGTTACAGGACTTGCAGGTTTCTGCTACGGAAGAGCCAAAACCAGCTCCAACAGCAATTGAAATTAACGATGAGGATGATGATAATGAAGAAGGCACCCCTGGTGAAGATGCTGAAAAGAAGAAGAAGAAGAAGAAGAATAACAACAGGAAGAGAAAGAAAAAGAAAGCACCTCTAGGGATATCCCAATATTATCCTATTGGTATCTACCCAGAAGGTGAATGGATGACATACCCAGATGACGACAATTTAAAAAGATCAACCGACGAAGAGAAAAGATACATGGATAACCAAAGTGCAGACAAATGGAACGATTTTAGGAGGGGTGCAGAAATTCACAGAAGAGTCAGAAAAAAAGTTCAAAATAATTTAAAGTCGGGTATGACAATGACTGAAGTTGCCGAAAGTGTGGAAGATGCCGTTAGAATTTACAGTGAAACCAACGACACTAAACAAGGAGGCCCCGGTTTTCCAACAGGTGTCTCATTAAATCACTGTGCTGCCCACTATACACCCAATTTCGGTGATAAAGTTGTCTTACAATACGATGATGTTATGAAGGTTGATTTTGGTGTCCATGTCAACGGTTACATTATCGATTCTGCTTGGACTCATGTTTTTAACAAAGAAAGATACGATCCGTTGTTGAATGCTGTTAGAGCGGCGACTGATGCTGGTATAAAAGCTGCTGGTGTTGATGTCAGAATGACTGACATCGGTGAAGCTGTTGAAGAAGTTATGGAATCTTATGAAATTGAGTTGGATGGTAAGACTTATCCAGTCAAATGTATCAGAAACTTGAACGGTCACAATATCAAACGTTTCCAAATCCACGGTGGTAAATCTGTTCCCATTGTGAAGAACGGTGATTGTACCAAGATGGAAGAAGGGGAAACGTTTGCCATTGAAACATTTGGTTCCACCGGAAAAGGGTATGTTGTTCACAGTGGTGAATGTTCACATTATTCAAAGAATTTAGATGCTCCAGCCAATGCTCAGATCAGATTGAACAGATCCAGACAATTAATGAACACTATTGAACAGCACTTTGGTTCATTACCTTTCTGTCGTAGATATTTGGATAGAATAGGTGAAGATAAATATCTACTTGCATTGACTCAACTATGCAAAGCGGGTTTAATTACTGAGCATCCGCCTTTAGTTGATGTCAAGGGTTGTTACACCGCTCAGTTTGAACACACCATCTTGATCCACCCACATAAGAAGGAGGTTGTTTCAAGAGGTGACGATTACTAGGTAATCTGTTTTTGTGGTTTCATTATACGCAAAATTTTGAGTTTTTACTTTTTAAGTTTCTTGCATTCTAATTTATCATTTTATCTCAAAATATCAAAACAGTTCATTATTTGACCCGTTTAGATAACCTATTCTCGGTACCCATTTTGTTTTTTAGAATTTAATCAAAAAACTGTACCTCTTTTAGTTTTGGATTACAATTCATCCCCTAACCTTTCCGTAACATCACCTATCATAGAACTGATAGTTTTAGAGGATTCACTTGCGCTATCAAATAAACTTTCCACAACAAGTGTAACCACTTCAATTATCTCACTCAACGACCCAGTTGACGTGAAGCTCTCTGGGATCTCAGTCGATAACGCAGCAATGTCTTCATCGCCACAACCAGCAGTAGCCATCGCTGCCATGATAGTCAAACCATCTGTTGACTTGGCTTTGTCGCCCCGGGTATCAACAATGGACACAGTCCCACTAAAAAACAACTGGACAGTTTTGAATACTAACCATAAAACCAATCTAAGTGGCTTTTTTAATATTCTTTTGTACAATACCCACCAGGAAACGGCAATAAAAAAGTACACTGATCTATAGATTTGTCTTCTTTCAGTGCTACTCGCTTCATTAACAGTCTTGACTAAGTTATTAGACCTGACCAAAACTCCATTTAAGTATGAGTATTTATATGCGAGCGAAGTTAATGCTGATGTAGAATGCGAAAGTTCTTGAATATTGACTTCAGAAGTTAACAACAACGAACGAAGCATGCTGTTCACATTTTGTAATTTATTCGTAATTGCTTCGTTTTTATCAAGTAATTCCTCTCGAGCACTGAGTTGTTTCAAATCAGGGTCATTGATAAGCAAGTCATCTTTGTAACTTTCAATTCCAGGTTCTTCATTTAGTAAATTTTCAGCTTTTTCTTTATTCTCGAAACTTTGTGCTAGTGCAAGTTTGTTGGAGATCAACTGTGCCCGTCTTAAGTCAACCTTTAGATCATTATACTGCTCTTTTAAATCGAAAAACCCAAATTCTTTTTCTTCGGTGTCCAAACCATATATATTCAATTTCAACCCTATGACACCAATAGTATCGTCAAGTTTTTCGTATAGTTCCAGAACTTTTTGATTGCTTTCTGTTATTAAATCACTAAGGTTAACTTCTTGAGATGATGAGTTTTGCAAGATGTAATGGATCTCTTGTAGCTGTTTGAGGTGGTTTCTGCAATATTCAATATCCTGGTCAATTGTGGTGTCCATTTTAACTCAATCAAAGTGTTAATAGAAATCTTTGTTGGTAATTGTCTAGCAAAACTTGTTTTACTCAAATGTAACTGATCTTCAATTATACCCATCGATTCCAAGAGTGAAATCAAAAAAAAGATACTTTAACAAGTCGTGCGCAAACAAAACAAGTGTGCAAAGAGGTTTTTTATCGATATAAATTGTTCAAAATGTATGATGGGTGGCAAACGCTGCGGGATTTCAAAGTAGACTTGATTGCATAGGGAAGAACAGCCATAAAAATACTAGAAGTCAATTCCAATCAACACTCAAACAACAACAATGCTAATCGATACTCTATCTTCAGGAGTTGCGAGAATACCAGATTTTGAAGTATCTCAATTGGTGTTTTTGATCAAGCAGGATTCAACACGAGTCGAATTGGTTGCCACTTTGCTAAGTAAGATCAAGGAACATTCCATGGCCCCATACTACCAATACATCACCCAAGAACTTAAATTAAAAGGATTAACTTATGATAAACAATTATATGAAGAATTACGTCAAGCAAATAGTGAAAAGATTCAAGAATTAAAGAAACAAATTGAGAAGCTGGGTGATGATGATGAAGGCGAATTGGAAATCTTGAAGATTTGGAATGAATTAGCTGAGTACTATACTTCAATTGGTGATAAATCAACTGCATTAACAACACTAAAAAAAACTATTGAATTGACTCCATCTACAGGTCCCAAGATTGATTTACTGTTAACCATTGCAAGGTTAGGATTTTTTTACGATGATAAGGTGTTTAGTAAGAAATATTTGGATGAAGCTAACAATTTAATTGAAAAAGGTGGCGATTGGGAAAGAAGAAACAGATACAAGACGTATTTGGGTATATATCTAATGTCCACTAGAAAGTTTGAAGAAGCTTCTAAACTATTAATTGATTCGTTAGCTACATTCACATCAACAGAGCTCTCAACATATGAACAGGTTGCCCAATATTCATTATTATGTGGTGCAATTTCATTGGATAGACAAGGCTTAAAGAAGAAACTGATTGAATCTCCAGAAATCCTCTCTATTTTATCAACTACAAAAGAATTAGTCCCAATATTTGAATTAATTAAATCATTATGCAACTGCGATTATAAATCATTCTTCCCAAATTTAATCAAGACTCACGACATAATCCTAACCAAGAACAAATTCCTTTTTCCACACACAAACTTTTATCTACGTGAAATGAGATGCCGTGCGTACGCTCAACTTCTTGAATCTTACAAATCTCTATCTTTGAAGTCAATGGCTGATACTTTCGGTGTTTCTATCGAATTCTTGGACGGTGAGTTATGTAAGTTTATTCCAAACAAGAAATTGAATTGTGTTATTGATAAAGTTAAAGGCATAGTGGAGACAAACAGACCAGATAGCAAGAATAACCAATACAATCTGTTAATTAAAAATGGTGATGCATTGTTGACAAGGTTACAAAAGTACGGTGCCGCTGTTAGATTAAGTGGTGCCGAGAAAGTTTAATCAATTAATATGTATGCCTTTTTCTTTTTGAAAATGATGCAATGTACGCATATACGTACTTTTTTCTAATTTGAACTCTTTTACTCCCCACATAAGTAAAGAATTAAATTCTCCGAAAATGATCATTGAAAACTCCCAATAGATAAAACGATAAAAACTCCTAATGGCGGAATAGATATGTGCATATATATTTTCTCAAATGCGAATCCACATAAACGAAGCGTTCAACATTTTGTCGAAATCGATGTCGTAATACACAACAACATCAAGTAACGCCTCAGGATCAGACCCAGTAGCCCATTTCGGTGATTTTTGAAAGCTTTACTGCAAGCAACTTTACCCAAATTTCGAAGTCTTTTAGATGAACTACACCATTACCTGAATTAATTTTAGCATCCACATCATCAGTAAAAAAAGAAGATCAGTATCTTCATCAGTAACATCATTTTCTAACGTACCGATGGTTGGCTCCTTAGGAGATACTTTCAATGTAGTAGCTGATCCTTTGGCTTCTGTCCCTTTCTCCTCACATTTATTTGCGCCCTTTTTTTTTTTTTGCCCACTTTCGATGACCCTCTTGGAGATTGTTTATTGATAGTATTCTTTCTTGATGAAATTTTAACAACATTTAAGTTTCCATTTCAATGTTATAGTCAACCAATGCATCTTGTGGTAACTTATTTGTCTTTGACCAGTTATCTGGGAAATATTGTTCGGTATATAATCTTTCAATGAATCATCACTTGGGTCACCCAATCTCTTATTGGATCCAGAACAAGTAGTTGTGGTCTTGCCAGTCCTTTTTCTTTAAAAAAATTCGCAATTTGTTTCTTGTTCTCAGCAGGATCCTTCTCAAGATCCTCCAACACATTATTATTAATATTATGATGATTAGAAACCACTGAAAATTTCTTAGTCTTACTAGTAATCGACCTTCCAACCTCTTCGTTACCAATTACACCAATTGTTGTAGAAGACATATATTTCATAGTGACAAAATTTTTTAGCATCTTCATACTCTCTTGCTGCATCGGCAGCAACATCAGCAAATGCAACAGAAACGCTAAAATGAATGCTGGTTGTTTTTTTAGTCTCCTTAATTGGAACAACATTCGTCATAATCAACCAATAATTGCTCCTTACTGATCCTAGGGTGCAGCCATTGTTTTACCAACAATAAACCAAGTTTCACCACCACCACCATTTTTGTTCCGTGATTTTTTCTCATTAGCGAAATTGTCATGTGAGAGTAACTCGTTGTCCAAACCCATGATTTCGGAATGAGGTTTCAGTGAAATAAAGCGATTAGGAAAAAGATGAGATCAGCTTGTTCTTAGTTCTGTAAACTATTGTACATATTGTTTTTTGAAGGAACTTTATGCATATTTTTGTTGTTAATGTTGCGTTTATATATATATATATACGTGTGATCCGTATTTTACGGTGTTTTTTCAAAGACTTCAAAACGAAAAAAAAAAGTAAATGTGACGTGAACAGGGGGGGGGAGGGGGGAAGGCGCCAAAGGAAGCATAGACTTTTAACCAACTAATCATCTGTTCTCTTTGATTGCATATGTGAATAAATTAAGGGGACTGTTGAATGGAGATATTTGTATATAAATGTTAGTAAGTATAGATAGAAGGGTTGACGAATTCAACTACCAAATAACCAGCTAACTAACTAACTGGTTGAATTGACTGGCTTGCTGATTATCTCTTATTAATCAAAGAAATACATTGACTTCTCAACTCCATATTTATTTCTATTAACGACCATTTCAACTAACACGACATGCGCTTCTCTTTCCATGTTGGATCAACAGCTCCTTGACTTTCAGATTCCTATTCATCAAACCATCAGCTTTCAAGGCAACCTTGAACTTTGCATCACTATTTACAACTTTGTCGCCAGCCGCGTTCTTACTGTTCAAATCAACACCTATCAAACCATCTCCATTAACCGACACCAATTGTATCTCATCAGTAAGCAAATAACGTAATGGTCATGCAACCTTTGAACTTTGATCAGGGAGCAACGATTCGTGATCAAAGTTTGCTGGAAGGATAAATATCCCAGAAATAACAACATCTTCAGGGGAGTATCCCAAACTTTCATTCAGTTTTGCAACATCACCTCAGATAAGTAATTGACTTGATACTGGAGTGGTGTTATTGGACAAACAACAATAAATATAAAGGAGTAGTAGTAATAACAAATTTGTTAATCTCTGCTCTATTATAATTTATGTTTATGGATTTTGTATGTAAGTTATGGTAGTTTTTGCAACTGCCGATCGTTTATACTTTATACCCACCCAACAGAGTTATATAGATAAGAAAGCATTAATGCTAAGTTATTGTCAAAAATGAAGATGCTTCAAAATCAAGAACTATATTTCAATGAAGTATCTAATTATTGGTGAAAAAAGATTCTTTATGTGAAGGAAGGACGAAACAAGCTCGATACACACTTCAAAAAAAATAGCAGCTAATCTCGAAGGCAAGGCAAGAAAGCGATGAAATACCGTAAAAAAAGATTTTATGTACACAAAATCACACAAATAGTGTACATCTTCATAAATTGTATTACCGTTGGGCATGAAGGTGATCTTTATAATCAACACTGTACAACTTCAAGTTTGAGCTTCAATCGAGAAATACAACCTAGGTAATCTGTTCTTCCAATAGCTTAGTTAGTTAGTTAGCAATTCAAACATTATTCGTAATCCTATCACAATAAATTTGTCAAAAGTTGTATTAAATCGGTTGTGTCGAAAATAGCAGCTCTTACTCATGTTTCAGAATACAATCAATCATCTACAGTAACATCGGTATCTATGCTACAATATCTATATGTTAACTAGTACAACCATTCAAAACTTTGATGGCTGGCTTATTAAATTGTGAATAAGCTTTGATTTTACAATTTCAATTCGATTGAAATAAAAATTTAATGAGATAATTCATTGCTTTGGCGAGGGTTGATTCTTGATTCTGCGACGACATAACCGAATGTAGAATAGTTAGTGATCAGTTTCAATTGATATCAATGTATTTGGCTTTTTAAAGCTAATATGTAATAAATTTGAGATATAGTTCTATATTTTCCTCTTTTCTATAAAATAAAATAGTATAAAAGATGAACTGATAAAATAGGCAGCCTAGATAGTAAAGATTTGCCGTAGAAATTACACCTGTGTATTCCAGTGGACAAATCTCACCTGCACATAAATTAGACATAGCAAAGTAGAAACTAGCATTTCATTGATTACTACGATATTTCTTATAACAAATAACAAAAACAGAAATAATAGTATGGATGTGACCATATTGGATACCCATAAAGAATGAACAATTATATATAATGAATATATACGTTAATATCATACTTAATTCTATTATAATGAAAAAGTCAATAATAAGAAAAAAAAAATATTCAACTAATTACCAGAGAATATGGGGGTAAATCAACAAAAAAATGGGACAATGTACTCCTCAGATATTCGGGTATAAATAAAATCAGAGAATATTATCCATATTCGGATTCCGACATCCTATAAACTTCTTACAGCTGCAAAATAATCTAATCAAAGAGGATAAAATGTACATTTAAATATCTGATGGCATTTAGACGTTTATAAGGATGCGTTAGGAAAGATCAGACCTTGCGCATACAGAGAAATGGAAAGAGGTTTCTATCAATATATAGAACATTAAAAACACACACTATAGAATGGTGGACGATGGCTTCCACACTTGTACACTATTATCATCTGAACAGCTAACCACCATTTTGGAATCATTTGGGTTCCAATCAACATCATTTACACCCAGCATATGACCACCATGAACGAAAACCAATTCATCACCATCATTTGGCCGACTGAAATCCCAAATCTTCACTAATCCATCATTAGAGCCACCCCCTGATATCAACAACGATCCAATTTCGTAATTCCATGATAAACATGTAACTGATGACATATTATCACTACCGGATCCATGTGCATTTACTATCTTCTTAATAGGTATTTTAGCATAACGTAAATCGTGGACTTGTAATGTACCAGATTCATCACCCACTGCGAACCCAAACGAATTCAATTTGTTGAAACTTAATGAAATAATAGGGTCATCCGTAATTTTCCCATTCATTTTCTCATTATCCAACTGTTGTAATGTAGAAAACCTAGTGTCAAATAACTTGAATTTGCAATCTTCACCAACCGACCCAATGAGCTTCGAATGCGAAGGCACAAACGAGACAGAATTGACACCACAATCATGTGCAGCATAAGTAATCACCGGCTGCAGTGTACTTACCTTCTTACTCTTTGTAAAGCTGTTCGGCATTACTGCATCTGAATTATTGTCACTTTCAGAATTATTGGTTGACCTACTAAACAGTTTCAAGTCCCAAACAGCAACCATACCATCCGATGCCCCGCTCACAAGCTCACCTTCTTTCAAAGCGTTCCAGTCTAGTCCCCAACCTTCAGTCTGATGAAATTTTAACTTAACATCAGCAAATTCATCATCACCGTTACCATTTGCAATAAACCCACCAACGCTATCATAGCCGGTTTCGTTTTTATAATTATGTATGGTGGTATCACTTGGGATGAATTCATCGTCAGCAAAGTTGTTGGGCCTCTTGGTACGGTCAAAAATAGAAACATCACCTTTATTTGATATGGTTGAGATTAAATCCGGATTTTGAGGCATGTACCTGGCTTTATTGACTTCATAACGATGTGGAATTCTCTGCATTAGTTGGATCTTGAAAGGGTTAGCATCGTTGTTACTAAAATTTTGAACAAATTCACTTTTCACTGGGTTGTAGTTGAATATAAGGGTTTCTGTAGAAACAATCGGAATACGAACAGAGTGCAATTGAACGGACTCTAATTTATTAAACCCACTGGAGTAAGAACTTAGTAATAATCGCTGTTGAAAATGAGATAAGCACTTTTTGAAACTACTGTTGGTCGAGCTTGGAGTATTTAAATAATCATCTTCAACATCTGGTAACCACTGCACTGTTAAAGTCGGCCAAAGTAATGAAGTAGTTTGTAAGTGATCGTATAATAGAGGTGTGTGCTTCTTCCAAGTTTTGTACTTAATCTGACGTTGTATGTCGATTTGTTCTTGCTCTGGTGTCTGTTCTTCATGATGGTCCGTTTGACCCTCAATAAACTGAATACTTTTGTCTTGTTCATTCTGATGATCAAGGTCACCTACAATTACGGGGCTTGACATATTTTTTAATTGATGTACTTTTATGCTTGCTCTGTTGAAAAGCTGTGTATCTATTGTGTGATACGATACGGCACCAGTTTACCTCATGATGAGTATATATCTCTATTTATATGATTGTCTTTAGTCTATAGTCGCAAATTGGCTCCACGCGTTTCTACACCTGAAAACTTCGTGTTTTCGTATCGGGGCGAACTATCCGCTTGGGTGCCACCAGGCATCTTTAGTAGCAGAATTTTCTTACTGTTTGACTCTAATTCTAGCTTCATTGCTCGATTACAACTAAACTAAAAATCTTGATTGAATTGAAAAAAAAACTATTGAAAGCAAGGAATCGATTAATACAAATATAGCTATCACTGCTTTAGATCAACCACAGTGCTGTTCTGTACAGTGTTGTAATTGTTAATAAATTATGAATCTGGACGGAAGTAGTAGAAGAAGAAGAAGAAGAAAATAGAAACAAAAAATTCGACCTTTTAACTAAATAAAAACAATGGATTCCTAATTTTTACTTTTAATACCTCGATGACTAATAATGTTATCGGTAATTTAGGCTGCATTTGCAAAGAAAGGTAGTGTTATAGCACCAGTTGCTTAATTAGTTTCTATATTTCTTGACTGTAACAGGTGGATATAACACCAGATACAGACACAGAAGGTGTATTCTTTGGTTTTCAATATAAAGGAGCACCTGCAACGTTTTGAACTTCTATTTCAAGACTTAATGTATTTACCAATAATGCCATGACCGATTGGGGTTTCAATGTTCACGGTAGTTGGGGCTGTTTATTGCTTTTGTTCAATTTCTGTATTAAAGATCTTAAATTGAAAAACGGTTCTTTCTCGGAAAGGGTAATATTAGAATCCCACAATTGCAGCTATGATTGATGAATCATAGGCACAGCAACGAGAACACTATTTATGATAAGGACCATGATCATTTGGACTTGAGTTTGTTGTTGAAACGGACCGTGGTAAGTTTCTTCAATTGTGGTTGTTGTATTAATAGGAGTATTCCTTTTTTTAAATTAACGGATAAAATACAGTAGAGAAGTAAAAACACACACAAGAAGAGGGTATTTGGGAGCAGCTTCTATGAATTATGCGGACCATCCGGCATTTGCAGCTTTTTGGTTCAGGTTGTTTTACTATCAATTATGTTCTGGATATTTTTGGATAACTTTGTCTGTAGGCCACGAAGCTAGAAAAAGTATCATAAGATACAAACACTGTTGTTCACACGTTACAAATGTCTTATAAGACTAGTCATACACAACCAATGTGTATGCCATCTGGGAAACTAGAAGCATTAAAGTGGCACAGGATGCACAGGTCCTATATAATGGGAAGATTTCACCAACACTTTACTGATGGGTTTATGAGATCGTGAAGAGGCTGTACAAAGTATCAATAATCGTGAGTTTTATGAAACAATAAACAATATGAAATCGCATGCGGTTTGCATCAAACTGATGAAAACGGTATATGTCCAAACTAATTACGTTGTGATATCTACTTGTAGTGTAATTATTGGAGTATTATAGGTCCATAACTCAATTCAGTTTGGAGACACAAACTCGACACAAACTCGACACAAACTCGACACAAAGACAGGCCGAGCCGCATAAATTAGACACTGGAGGAGCACCGAAGGGTTTGAAGGTGCGACGGTTATCACTTGAGACTATGTGCTTGTTTACTCTCTACATTACTTAAATTGAAACACGGACCTCTTAAATCAAACAATCCTATACACAATGCATTTTTCTATGTCTCTATTTAGTGTTATTGAAAACCTTATCAAAGGCTTGTTCGAAATCCTTGATCAAATCATCAATGTTTTCAATACCAACACTGACTCTTAATAAATCTTTGGTAACACCAGATTGTATCTTTTCTTCATCACTTAATTGCTCATGAGTAGTGGTCCATGGATTTATGATCAATGATTTTGAATCACCAATGTTGGCCAAGTTAGAAAAAATTTTTAAGTTATCAACAAATTTTGGGCCACTTTCTAAGAATTGGTCATGGGTTGGGTTTTCAATT
Source organism: Ogataea salicorniae (assembly GCA_030557545.1). Taxonomy (NCBI): domain Eukaryota; kingdom Fungi; phylum Ascomycota; class Pichiomycetes; order Pichiales; family Pichiaceae; genus Ogataea; species Ogataea salicorniae. Next base: position 60,696 of record JAKTPI010000032.1, read on the forward strand.
GACTTAACACCAAAAGATAACACTGAACCAAACCCGTTTTGTAAATATTTCTTAGAATTCTCGTGATATTCATGGGATTCTAAACCTGGGTAAGAGACCCACGAAACATTCTTTTGTTTCTCCAAATATTTTGCAAGTTTCATCGCATTGGAAGCATGTCTTTCACATCTCAATGATAATGTTTCCAAACCTTGTAATAACAGGAAAGAACCGAATGGGTTTTGACAAGGACCTAAATCTCTCAATAATTCTAATCTCAAGTGGTAAATGTAAGCCAATTCATCAAAAGTTTCATTTAAAATGGCACCGTGGTAACCTTCAGCAGGTTGTGAGAATTGTGGGTATTTTACTGGGTAATCTTTGAAATTAAAACCATTGTTTTTAGAGGGGTCTTTAAAAACAACTGCACCACCAATAGTGGTACCATGACCACAAACAAACTTAGTGGCTGACATAGTAACAATATCAGCACCCAAGTCCAATGGTCTACACCAATAGCCTGCTGCACCGAAAGTATTGTCAACAACGACAGGAATTCCTTTTGAGTGAGCAAAATTAACAATTTCCTTGAAGTCTGGAACATTATATTTTGGGTTACCAATCGACTCTAAGTAAATTGCTTTAGTTTTATCGTCAACCAATGGAGAAATTTTTTCCACGGAATCACCTTCGGCAAATCTAACTTCTATACCAAATCTTTTGAAAGCAACCTTAAATTGATTATATGTACCACCATACAAGAAAGAAGTTGAAATAATGTTATCACCAGTATGAGCTAAACCACAAATAGCTAACAATTGAGCAGATTGGCCAGAAGAGGTGAGCAAAGCAGCCGAACCACCTTCTAAGGAAGCCAATCTTTTTTCAACAACGTCGTTTGTTGGGTTCATGATTCTGGAGTAAATGTAACCAGGTTCACGTAAACCGAACAAATCGGCACCGTGTTTGGAATCTCTAAAAACATATGATGAAGTTGCGTAAATTGGAACAGCTCTTGCTCTATTGGAAGACTCTGGTTCTTCTTGCCCAGCTTGGACACATCTAGTGTCAAAATGTAAGTCTATATCAATACATAAGTTTTGTTAGTTATCGTAAATTTTGTTTAGTGAGTCCAGATGAATCAAAAGTATAATGATACGTACTATCAGGCATTGCTTCTGTATATGAAGCACATGAACTAGTAGTCGGATAAGTTGACCCTCTCTGCAGGAAAAAATTGAAAAAGCCAAGGAGACCAAGAAACTTCTAGCTACTTATATTATCAGGGAAATCGAATCTACTGTTATTTAGTCAAGTATTAACAAAGCAAACGAGTCGTCTAAACAGATCCAAATTACATAACTACCCCGTAATAGAGATGTAACAATTAGTCCATCATTTTTTCGCAGAATTTGATTATCGCACGTGACACAATTCTTTACACACTTTTTGGGTGTGTAATAGCACTTAGGATATAACTTTGACGTAAAAAAAGAGGAAACGATGACTAAAAAACATAAACATACAAAAACTCCTAGACATAATACTGTACTTTACTGTTCCATTTTTAGATGATTTGAAGATAACATAAGCCGATATATATGTACTATACTTCAGTTTGTGTTTACCGATCGAACTGGTCCTCTCTGGAATAGTCTGTGTCTTGGGATCCCTAAGCCAATTTCAAACTCAAACCCCGAGGCCTTTTAGCCACGCGGCTAGGCGGTTTCATAGTTTCCAAATGCGGCAATTCGCTGAATCGCTTGGAAAGTTTGGTTTTACCACCTGATTTGTGACAGCTTTGTTTCCCTTTTCACTATTCCCCCCAAAAGAAGGATATTAAACCACAACTGTATCTCTAAATATGCATGCATGCTACGGCATAGCTTGATTAACAAATATTGAATCAAATAATTTTCCAAAGACACACGAATGGTCTCCTTATCCTCAGCATCAACTGCAACTAGGTACCTTCAACTTGCCTTAAGTGCTTGCCTTAAGTGCTTGCCTCTTGGGCATTTCAAGTATGGCCATCAATCAAAACGGTTCTTTACGTTCAATGGCTAATAATTTATCAGAATATTATAACGACATATCTTCTTCTGAGATTCCCTTGAAGCGTCAGCATCAACAACAAGTAGCCTTTCGAACATCGACACTCCTACAAGAAGGCGATTGTTGCCGTCTCTTCTTCCTCTGTTGATATTTTGAGTAATTCGCTAAATTATGTACTTCCAGAGGTATTTACCAACGTTCAGAGAATACGTTTCTTCAAATACATTAGCCACTGATTCTTTAGCATCAATACCTAAATCCCAATTGACTTATTTGACTTCATTATTGAGTTCCAAAGCTGTTTTTAACGTGCTATGGTTTACCAACATGATTCTTTTCGTTAGTGAATTTGCGTCAACTGATTGCTCTGAATTCAACAGCTTGTTATCAACTTACAATTTAACAGATAAAACAGAATCTGCATTGTATGATTTTTTTCTCTGGGGGTAGTAGTAATACTGATTACAGTAGTTTTTTGGATTTCAATGTAACAGAGTTAGAAGTTTTTTTTTGATTCAAATCTAACGATACTTTTTTATCTCAATACTTATTAGGTACCCTCTCTGATTCAAACACTAATGGACATGTTACCATAATAAGTAAATTGCAGTCAGATTTATTGATCAACTTGAACATTAATTGTCAACTTAAAAAAGCCTCAGTTGGAATAATTATTGTAGTTTGGGTGTCCTACGTTGTTAGTTCCGGATTGACTAGCAGTGGAATTACATTTTATTTGAATTATAAGAAGTTTCAAATTGATGAGTTGATGGATATTGAGAGATCCAATAAAAATAGCAATGAAACCAGCCAAGCTGGCAATACGGAAGTTACTGAGAATACTGATCCTAGTGATGTTTTGTTGACCAGTAGTACTGAAGAAGAAGGCCTCATTTATTTCGTGTATGAAAAAGATTGGTTGTTCCCAAAAATACTGTCTTCAGCTGCGGTTGAATTATATAGGATTTCTTAAATATTTTGGTCTTATGGCCAAAGAAGTTTGCTATTCAACTGTTGCTGTTCATTTTGGACTTATTGTTATGTTATTCTGAGCTACAATTGCTAAAGCAGTTTTGCAATTTATATGAAAATCATTTTCGCTTCGGTTTTGATAGGTAGATACTACCCAAACCATGACGTGATCGCTTTTAGGTGATGCTAAATTCAACAAATATGTATAAATACATAAAACTTAATTAATGATTCTATATATGTTTAAAAAACCAAAAACCAAAAAGACGCAAAAGTGCAAAAAACTGGCGAAGTGTTATATAACTGTAATACTAGCATTCAAAACGAAAAAAGTGCGTCGTAACAGACGTTAATCGAAAAAAAGGGAAAAATTATAGAAGGAAACAAGTTAAGCTAAACATGGAAAATAGGAAAACACCAAATTGAAACAAAAAAATTTATGTAAATTTATAAGATAAAAATAGGTAATACAACAATAAAGATAGCGATTAAAAAAATTGAAGGGCTACTCATATTATCGTTCATTTGTCTTGAACCGAAGTCCATTGATGCAGACAGAAAAACATATGAACTTTCATCAAAGCCTGTAGTTAAACCGTTAAACAAGTGCTCAATAGTGGGGCAAACGGGAGTTAATAATGAGGTAACAGTGGCATAGGATATGTTAATTGTTGAGGTGGTCGATGCTATAACCGGTGCAACACTGGTGGCACTGGCTGTTGTCGTAGTTGATGAAACTGTTGTAGTTGTCATACTCTTTGTAGTCACCGGAACGACTGTTATAGGAACAGTTGTAGTTGCACTACCAAAAAACTCCCACTAATAATCTCTGGAGTCAAAACTAATGTTTGGTAATAGTTTGAAGGATTAACCTCGATCTCAGTTCTGAAATCACCCACCACCCAGTTCAAGAATGTAGAGATTACAACAGCTTCAGCTATGCTTTTCTTGTAATAAGTACTCAAATACAGTTCCTAATTGGTTTTGAAATGATTCAAAGTTGTCAAAATTGTTGTTCTGGAGGTATCAAACATGCTTGAATCATCAGAATATCCGCTAAATTGGGTGTGCTGAGGAGTGATTATAGTTGATATTGCAATTGGGTATGTGTGACCAATGATGATTCGATAACAGTGCTTGCCATTGTTGAGATGACAGTCTCAAACGATTCGTAAGGTGTTGTATAGGTGACAAAGATTATATCCACGGTTCTTGAAATATAGTATGTCGTTGTGTAAGTCGACCCAAATTTGGTTGTATAAGTTATCAAACCGTTGCTGTTATCATCACTAGGAATGGTTATTGGTGCAGCTTTAGTAGTTGTCGCAATAATAGAATTGAATGACGTGGTAGGGGTTGCTGAAGTGGAGACGACAATGACTGGTGGAGTGGTTGTGGAAATACCCGGTTCGTTTGGTTGAACTGTTGTTGAAGTAGTAGCTGGACTGGTTGTAGTTGTGATTAAAGTACTAGTGGTGAGTGTACCTGTTGTACTAGTTGTTGTTGAAATGTCAGTGCTGATAGTACCTTGCAACGCTTCATCAGTTGTGATTACAATACAACCATTGCAAGTGAATTCAGAATTCTACTGTGGAGTTCTTGCAATTTTGTAATATTTTATTGTTAGTAATGGTATGTACTGACAGCCTTTGAAAATGTGAAAAAGAATAAAAATAAGAGTACTTGAAACTTCATTTTTTGCTAACTAGTATCGGATACTAGTTTGGTTAAATATAGTTACTTTTGATCAGTTGAGATTGCTTTTTTGACTGACTATATGGCTATAAATTTCAACTTTGAAAGATGAATAAAGTGGTTTCCCCTTTTTTATAAACACCACTCTAGAGTTGCTTCCAGGCTTGATGAGGGTAACATTCGCTTTTGATATAACAGGGTGCTTGTCGCAATCCCGTGAGATATCACCAATTGGTTGTTTTGCAATAGACACACAATTTACATGACTTTGTAAGTTTGCATCCTATCGCTAGAAATCATCAATATTTGGTAAATTAAAAAAAGAAATAAGCATACTAAAAAACATTTAGATGGCATAATTTATTTACTTTATTTGAAAACTTTCGTTTCTTGAAGGGCTTTATCTAAATCATTAAACAACGAACTCCATCTTGCATCTCTATCGTTCTCAGTAGTGACTGTAGTAACGGCTGTACTATCTAAATCAACACCGTCCTGGGATTCAAGCATAACCGTAACACCGCCATCGTCGTTTTCATCTTTATCAGTAGTACTATCCTCATCAGAAAAATAACTTTCAAAGTCACTTTCGTCAAATTCCAACCCAATAAACTCACAAATGACTTCCATTGCATCATCCCAATCAGCCAATTTACAAATATTTATATTACTAGTAACATTGTTAGTGAAACCGTTAATAACCATGTTTGCTTCTGTTGAGGGGTTACTGATTTCAATCAAACAATTTTTGAATGTTGGTAACTCCGTTAAATTACGTAACGATGTTCCCGACAACACGACCGTTGTAATATCATCTAATTCAACAGAACTTGTGCATTTCTCTACGTAATTGGAGGACAGTCTCAATAGTGACTCAGGTGGAGAAATTGTTTTAGATGAGAATGGTGATGATGAAACTTCGTTGCATGATGTTAGCGAAATCAGTAAGTTATGATAGTCATCGATTTGATCAAGTGATTTGAATTTATCTTCTGTATTTACCAAATTTTTAGCGTTGATCTCTAAAGAGTGCAAAACTTTTGAATCCATGTTGAGAGTTCCACTGGATGTTAAAATTAGGAGGATATCAATTCTAACCATTAGCAAACTTTTTAATATATTTTTGATTGAAATCAAAGAATGTGCAGATGGTGTCATTTGATTCAATATTACCATCATCTTTATTGGTTTCCTGTTGAAAGCTAGCGAAGTTATAGTAGATTCATAAAATTCTGCATTGACACCTTGTGGTAAATTCGAATTACCACTAGCTGAGGTATTCATAAGATGGTTTGATGGTGCTGTAGCGGCCGGTATTTCAGGAAACCGAGTAATACTCCTATTTTTAGCATTGAAGCTTTGGATTTCACCTAACATTGTATCATACTGATGTTCATTGATGGTAGATGTTATTAATGCGCTTGGGAACTCAGAGTGATCGTTACTGAATGCAATGGACCACTTTTCTAAAATTTCAGAAGTTACACAGCTTAAATGAATTTGAGATTCAGCATGATTTATAACCAAAATTGTCTCAGAAGCGATTTCAATTTGAACTAGTTGTGATATGATGATTTTATCAAAAGTTTTAGCTCTTAAGTCGAGTACAATTAAAACATTGTAAAATAAATAACAGTAAGCTTCTGCCCATTTTAATCCTTTATTGTAGCTGATGTAAAGTTTATCAAATAATCTAAGTTCACCTAGGGATTCGATAATAGAATTGCTTAATTTGAAACTTGAAATTGAAATATTGGAAATCGGAAAATGACTTGAGAGTTGCTGTAGTTCGTTAATAAATTTGGATTTCAGCAAGTATATTGGGATTTCAGCACACCAAACATTTTTCATTGACATTGTTGAATCAAAGGAAGGATTTGATAATGCGTTTTTCAAATTAGTGTGAGGAACAACTGGGGATTTATTTGAGACTGACGTTATTATTGATGATATTGCCGAAATTGATGAACCTCTGGAGGGTTTCTTTTTATGTTTGTTTGGTGTGACATTCGCAGCTGATATAGAAGGTGGTATGATTGTGAGAGAATCAGACACATTTTCATTTCTACGCTGTTGTATATTTAAGCCAGATGACGAATTGTTTAAAAACGGTGAATTGAAATGATTCAAAAGTAGTGAAGGTGAACTTAAACTTGGATTGCAATCAGCCGCTGGGCCAACACCACTACCTCCTGAAGCTCCTGGTCTCGTTGTGAGGGTTTCTACATGGAGTGATGTCATTGCTTTAGAAATTAATTCGTTAGCTGTATTTTGATTATCTGGCATTGCTCTAACCCCATGCCCACATTTATTACAAATAGGGAAATATGAATGTATTTCTGACTCTGTTCTTAGGGTTATTGAGTATTCTACTTCTAAAGCAAGACATTTTTCATGGCAGTTATGTCCACATTTCATTTCTAATACTTTTTCAGGTTGTGGTATCTCATCGTAAAACAATAAATTGATTAATGGTAATTCACATAGTACACAAGTTTCTCTTATATTAAGTGTTTTTTTGACTGGTAGTACATTGTCTGAATTTGCTGATAGATCGGATGATACAATAGTATTTGATTTTGAGTCATTTGATCCACTCCAGTCTGATTTATAAAGTAGATTTTCATTTGTTGCGGGGTCGCTGAAGTAATTAAAACTTGATGCATTTCTAGGAGCTGGACTGCTTAGTTTGATTTCATCTAATGATATAATTGAGGCAGATGGTTGCAAAACTGATGCTGCAGTCAGATAGTCAGGTATTTCCCTACTACTGTTATTATTGTTACTGCTAATGTTATATGATGGCACAGGTTCCATCTTAACTGAATCAATTCTTTTGAATTTCTTGGATATATTACCAAATTTTTTGGATAGGTTATTTGATCTTGGATAGGATGATAATAACTGTGAAGTGACTGGAGGTGGAGGAGGTGGATAAGGGTGAGGAAGAAGGAGATATGAAGAAACAGTATGGTCTGAATATAACGAAGACCCCAGTACTCCCGGAGTAAATCTGCTAACAAGAGGGAGCGTTGTAGCGTCATCAGTTTTCGGGTTTGTTTTATTGGTCTTGAAAGGTGATGAATTCTTTGAGCAAGAAGATGGCACGTTGCTGAAAGTAGTTTCTATCGAGGAAGTCAAATCGTCTAACGATTGTGGAGCTAGTAGACCACTAGAGGCAAGGATGTACTTTTTCTTGTTCTCATCCGGTACTTTATTCATGACGTAACAAATGTATTAATTATGGTGTATCAAAGATGTGTCTTTGAGTATCATTTGAAGTTTGTTGAAAGTAAGTTGAAGTTCAAAGAGTGGAATGCTTTTAATCAATGGATATAATCAATAACTTTGAGAAACAACATAAAAGACAAAAGGAGGAAGAGGAAGAGATGTAAATAATTATACTTGTAAAGATGAAGAATGAAAGATATCTGAAACAATATCTGATACATAATGAATTGTTCGTGTATTTATTTATCTTACTTTTTTTTCAGGTACGCTGGTTATTTGGGTATGCACGAAGCTTTAATTGATATATAGACAGATTGTTCCCAGTGGCAATACATATCAGTCTACTATTGTATCTATCGCATGTGGAATGTGTTATACAGCACAAGATAATATAATATCACTGTACTATTGTATAATATACAAATACACTTCTTACAGCGGCTAATCAAGCTGTTCATATCTGAAGAAAAATACAATGATTGTTCATTCGGCCTCTATATGGAATTTGAATCAAGCATTTAGTATTATTGAACAATATGACAATTTGGTATCGGGCAACCCAACATAAAATAGCATTATAAAGTAAACTTAGCATAAATTTATATGAGGCGAAGGCTAATACACAGAAATTGGAGATCAAAATAAAAGAAGAACCGTCAAAAATAGTAATCATAAAACCAACGAAAGTAGTTGATATCCAATTTCAATGAACTAAGAATCAACTTCAGCAATAGAGGATATCTTTGCGACATCAAAAGCTGTAAAATCGTTCGATTTCTGAAGATACTTTTCTGAGTGATTATTGGAACTACCTTCACCAGAAGATCCAGCAGCAGATCCAGCCGAGTTCTCGATTGCCTCTTGACTAGGCATGAAAATAACCTTAGAATGAGCACTTTTTGCCATGTTTTGCATTGCATCCAAATACCTTATTTGCATAGCAGGCTTGGAAGCCAAAATATCAGCTGCTTTTCTCATCAATTTGGCACTTTCAACTTCCGCTTTAGCCTGAATAATCTTGGATTCACCAATTCTTTTAGCTTCAGCGGCCATTGATAAGGATTCAGCAACCGTTTGAGGTAAGCTCAATTCTTTAATCAATAAACTTTCCACTTTAATACCCCAAGAAGAAGCAGGACCTGAAATGATTTCTTCAATGGACTGAGCAATTTCTTCTCTTCTTTCAATAACATCTTGTAAGTTTCGAGCTCCAATAACTTGCCTTAAAGTAGTTTGAGTTCTTTCCTTTAGAGTATCATCAACATCGCTGACTGTAAAGAAGGCAGTATGAGGTTCCACAATTTGGTAATAAACGACAGATGAAATACTAACCTGAACATTATCCTTAGTGTAACAAGCAATTGTTGGAATTTGCATTGTTTTTAACATGACATTAAGAGTCACCAATTTTTCGCTGTATGGATTGATTTTGATTAAACCGGGATCAACACTCTTGTACAATTCCCCGAATTTGGTAACTAAACCAACGTAACCTTGTTGAACTTCTCTATAAGGGTTAGGGAAACAACAACAAATGGGAATTAATCCAATTTTACCACAACAGATACCGGCAGCATCAACAAGCTTACCATAGGTTCCATTCCTTGGGACAGGCCATTCAAAAGCAAATGGAATTTGGATTTCATCTTTTGATTTTGGTTGTTTTGTAATTAATAAACGTTTATTGTCCTGTGAAGAGCTATTGTATGCATTTGTTTTGAAGTTTTGTTGAAATTCTTCCTCACCAGATAAATCTTCCGAAACAGTAAGGCCAGGCTGATAGGTCATTTTTGTTTTTCAGGAATTGATTAATCAACTGATATAAAGAATCTTATTTAGTAAATTTTAATTTGTTTGTTTGTTCACTCCAATAGAATACACTCAATTCTTCACAAAATGGGGGAAAGTTCGGCATTTTATGTATAAAAAAATATCCGCAGTGTTGTAGATCAAAAAATGGCCACGTAAACTAAACAATAAAATAAAATAATTATATTTTTAGAGAGGGGTGAAATGGATCCGTTGGATTCGGGAAAACCTATACGCACGCACATCGTGAATAGAGTATATAGTTATGGGTTTGACTAGCAAAAAATTACACTTTCAATAGAAATTATTCAAAAGGCATAAACCTCACAGATCATCAAATAGGTGGACACAGTTTTTGGTTATGATCATTACTACTTGCATCGGAATTAGATTGTTATGCGACAAATGATCGGAGAATGACTTACACAGGATAAATATGTATGTATAAGGATAACCAAGTACGTAATGATACCTGATCCGATTCAACACAATTGATGTATTTGTCATTCATAAATCTTTACATTTCAATTTTACTTCTTACGACAATTTGCTTTTCATGGAATTGGGATCGAGCTGTGACAAATAAAGGAAGAGAAGAGAAGAGGATACAGATTTCTGAAAAGATCTCGTGCCTTGTTTTCTCCAGAATTGCATGCGGATTCTCATATGAGTATGCATTTGTTTATATATATGTATTGGAAAGGCCACCACGAAATACAGCAAATAAACAAGTAACGTGATTTAAGGTTACTTAGTCCAAAGCTTTTCATTTACACACCATCCGCTCTTTGATGCCTGCCATCAAGAAATAAGTAACTCTTGTAATCAAGTTCACAGCGTTGCTGGCCATGCAAATTTGGTTTGGAGTGAGTGGCCATGCTATCATTGATTTTCTATATGTGTTCAGTTATCTTGTGATGTCTAAATTAACTAAGGAGGATCGGACTAGCTCAAAGATAAAAGAAGAAATAAACCTTTAACCAAAAGAAGATATTGGCAGATTGGTGTACATCTAATGGAAGCCAAACAACCATAGTATGATAAATATAAAAAAGCCCCTATTCCAGTTCTCCCGTTTAAACTAGTTTTCCCTATGCCGCTTTCCACGCTGCCTTATTAGTCTCTTCTCTTCTCTTCTCGCGTGCCGTTCCCGTCCAGCTGATCGGTGGAACTCCGCGGGGAAAATTTTTATGCCTTCAAACAAACCCAGACCTTCGAATGAATGCAACAATAGTGATAGTAGTTTTAGAGTACACAGAAAAAGCTTTTTTGATACCCATCATGTGCATCTGTGAGAGACATACTCTCTGACTTAATTGTGATGGCTCTCAAATAGTGAATCTACAATTTCAACCTCAACCTCGTTTCATGTTACCTCATAATCATCTTTCTACGTTCTCTACCATTATTTCATCCTAGCCACAACTACTGTTAAATACCACACTATATCATATAATACAGCCATTATCGTTCCGATCTTGGTCTCTTTATTTAGCCTTTCCCCACAACCCCAGATATATCAGCCATCTCCCCCCACCTTTCTCTCTCAACCCGACACATAGGATTTAATCATAACAGAACTAATTATACCATCAGATTGATATAGTTTGTTTCTTATTATTCATACATATATATATGTCTCAGGGTGATTCTTTGAACAAAATAATCGACATAGTTTAGCAAAAAGTTTCAATCGAAATTTCATTCAGCAAAGAAGAACACAGCAAAAAGATCAACTTACCTTAGACAAAACCATGGGTAATACTCCAACAAAAGAAGCTAGGCCATCTTCAAGGTCAGGTTCATTTTCAAGAGAGATGCTACTAGCTCCAAGATCATTATCAGGGTTATCCAAAAAGAAGAAAGAAAAGGAAAAGGAAAAACAAAAACAAAAAGAACAACAGATGCTGAATTTAATTGTTCGATACAATGAAAATGTTGATGGTGGATTTCTTGCCCCTTATGATACTTATAAATGGAGTTTAAGTTACAAGACTCAAGTAGTGAGAGAATTAATTGTTGAAAGAAAATTAGCTCCATTTTATACTCCTTTACAAGACTTTGACGAAGGTTGGTCTGATGAGGAACTATTGAAGTACGTAAGAGGAATCAACATTCATGCGGATGTTGTTAATTCGTTACTGGAAGATGAAGATGAACAAGCAGATCTCGATGACCATAAAATCCATCAAAGTTTAAATTCAGTGAGAAGAAAAGAACATAAAGCATTCAAGAAACGTCTACGAGAGAAAGCCGTTCAATTGCAACAAGAAGCTTGTAACAGATTTGAAAAGGATAAATCAATTCAATTGAATGCTATTAAAACTTTTGAAAATATTCCCTCCGATGATTTATTATTGAGATTATATAGAGATGCCATTGAATGTCCAATTTGTTTTCTTTATTTCCCTCAAAATTTAAACTTATCGCGTTGTTGTGTCCAGCCTATCTGTACAGAATGTTTTGTTCAAATGAAAAGGTTAGATCCACATCCTCCTCATGATGAAGGTGAAACTCCGGGATTAAATACGGAGGAAATAAAAGACCCCGAAGATTTAATTAGTGAACCTGTCAAATGTCCATTTTGTGCAATGTCAAGTTTTGGTGTTTCTTATGCCCCCCCAAATTTCCGAACAGGACTTGGAGGTCGTTATCCAAGTGAATTTAGAGATAGTTCTGCTACAATCGAAGAGGAACCCGAAGAAAATATGAGTGGTATACCAATAGTTAGATGTTCAAATTCAAATTTGACCGTGTTAAATCATCGTTCATCTTTAAGCTATGCGATGTCCAAATCCCATTCTGCTTTAGGCACACCACCAAGGCTATCAAGTTCATTTACCGATCGGTCTCAATTGGGTAGTGTTATCGGCACTGCTCAAGATGAACTCGCATCTTCCATTACCCCTTCATCAACAGGACCAACTGCAAACACAAATTCAACATCAAGATCAAGCGCAACCACAACTACAGTTACAGCTACAAGAAAGAGAAGAGGGTCATTACCACCAACTGCGCCAGGTGTTATTACAATTGATTTTATTAGACCTGATTGGGAACAAAAATTGTTTAATGCGAGAGCTAAACTGGCAAGAAGATCAGCTGCAGCTACAGCTCTTCATGCATCATCATTATTGGTCAACGGTAGAAATGATACCAACATTAACACCAGTTCATCAGCTTTGTCATCACGTGCAGCGGTCCTTGCATCGATTGGAACTGGAAGTAGTGGAGGAATGCATCATCCTGATCCAAGTGGATTTATTAGAAGAATGAGCAGCAACAGTAGATGTTCAAGGCAGGATCAAATGGATATAGAAGAAAGAATGATTGAACAGGCTCTAAAGTTATCATTATTAGATGAAGAAGAAAGAATGTTGAAAGGACGTATTCCTCAATAATCTTTTTAGGGATTTCAGAGGATTCGTATTCTTTAGTAGTTAATTTGGGTTATAATAGGTTTGGCTTTTTTAAGAGAAAACCAAAGTGAACTAATGTTTTTTATGATACCTCCACTTATATTTTTGCTGCCTGGTTTTGATTTATATGACGGCTGATCATTCTTGGATGTTTGGATGTGAAACTGGCTTTCTTTGGAATCTGCTTCTTCATTTTTTTTATTTTTTTTTTTTTATTAGTATCAAAGGTTGAATCGTTTGCTTTCTATTTATCTTTTTCAGTTTTGTTTATATGCACATGCACATATTTATACATATTTATACATATTCACACATAACACTTATTTGTTGAAATTGTACAACATAAACGTATTCATACATGGATGCATATTATTCAATAAATTTAAAATACCCGTAGCTTCGTATTATCAGCAAAAATGGTAAATCATACTTTGTGACAAGCTTGATTTCAGCCTTATCTCCACTCCCACCCTTTCCTTCCCCACCATTTTTGCACGGGTGTACATTCTTAGTTGGGGAATATTGGAACGAGTAAGCAAGAAGTAATCAATTTAGTACTTAACATATCCAGTACTTATATGTCCAGTTTTGTGCATACAGGTAGATCCAAATGTGTGCAGGTAACCGTGACATGTCATGTTCTCACTATTTTTGTTTTATTTTGGTATGTGTTATCCTTGTACAAAAAGTTAGTTGACGTGTAAAGAAACACAATAATACGACTTTTACATACTATATTAAAAGCTACTATAAAAGCTTGAATCTCGTATAATTTTGAGTGGTACTTTTGTAATAGCTTAATGAATAAGGCGTGACTTAATAAGAAGAACCAAAGAAAAAAGATTAACTAACGGATGATTCATGTTTCTTGTTATTGTGATGACAGAACCGACGGTAGTTAATGATCAATTGTAGATAAGTGACGGATTAATATATAAGGCCCAATTTAAAATAACATATGTTTAGAAGTAGGTAAGTAAATTCATGTTCTTAATCTATTAAATAAAAAAAAATGAGAAAATAAACTGAGAAAATGCATAGTTTATATAGTAAATATTTGCAAATACGACAATATGAGTCGTGCATAAGTAAATACCATTATTACCTATATATCATCTATCTATCTGGATTCCGACAGAATCTGTGTATGTGCGTCAATATACTGGTTACAAAGAAAGGAGTTGTTAGATGTTTACAAATATTAGTCCAGATAGTGGAACTAGTTGAGGATCCGGAAAGGGTCGGTAGTGTTTTGAGTACGTTGGTAAAGTACAACTTCAAGCAAACATCTCAAACAGATACACACCTCAAGCATATAAAAGTTTAGGTTGCCAGTGTATCAATACCAAATTACTTAAACCTTCGGACCAATGTACTACTGCTATCATTATTTGCCTTTCGAGACAATGATTGACGCTCCATCTTGAAGACATGATCGGATAGTTAGTTGATGACGTTTTCAAATAGTTGATAGCAATATATTATAAAACTCGTTTGGAATATTGTATGTTGAATAGTAATGAATACATACCGATTATCAACACAAGTAGGGAAGTGTGAGAATGGAAATATACTTTGAATAGGATAAAAAAAGCCGCGGATGTACAGATGTAGATACTACTATCTATACTGGGACTCCGAGTTGTACATCTAGGGTTACAAATGTCCTATTTTGAAAAAAATTACTTATGCAAAATCTATCAGTAGTGATTTTGGCATATATAAGTATCGGTTCCCAAATCGCACTAATCAGTGGTAGAATATGAAGCCTTTAGTTCGAACGTTTTAACAAAGGCACCTTAACTTGTATTTTTCGAATTTTTTTTATGCTCAAATGGTAGAATATGTCAAATATGTACAAAATCTTTTTAGGGAGGAAGTCTAATGTTAGGTTCTAGCTTTTTCTTTTCAAAGAATGTTACATCTACTAGTTGAAGTTGATCAAGTTGACTTCCATGATCTGGTTTCCAATGTTTTGTTTATTTCAATCTATAGATAGATATAAAAGTAACTGGATTTTTGTCACCTCAACTTACATCTGTTTTAAATACACTATATCTTATTAAAAATGAATGTAAATGAAAATCGGATAAGTAGTTTATCTAGAAAAAGATGAAAATCAAGCACAAAGTTAAAAACAATCAGTAAGCCCCGAAATAGAGAAAAAAAAGTGATAAAGAAAAAGTAGCACGCGGGATTTGTGAAGTATAAAAATCGAAGAAATGGATAAAAATCTATAATCACTAAGTAGACACTAAACATACTAGTAACATCACATCTTACTGTAAGTGATTACCCATAATAGTCATTTGCATTCTTAAGCGTTGGTTGTATCTACTGTAACTGTTATCATGAACTAAACGTTGATGTCTTTGTAAAGGACCCTTTCTTTTAAATTTTTTACCACAACCATGTTTAGCGCAATTGTTCAAATGATCCTTCTTTTCAATTCTATCGAAGCTAAAAATAAAACCAGTGTTAGCACCGTAAGGCTGCCCATCGGCGGTCTCAGCATCAATTGGTAGTCCTTGTTCTTTCTTGGTCAAGTTCTCTAAAGTCTCAGAGTGTTGAGATAGACAGTTTCTACTTAGTTCTGGCTTTCTTGGTAAACCAATGATACGGTAAGGACAATCCTTAACTGGGAATTTATGATATCTAACTAGTTTGAACTTATCCAAGTGAAAAAATTAAGAGTTCAACAGATGAGAAGCTGCCTAAACAGTGTGAACAATTGTAGGTGCCGATGTGTTCTCTAGATTTTCAAATATCAAATAGTTGAGAATTTTTCCGCAGTTTTTCCAATTGTGAAAGTCTTCGAGTAGCTATTAAAGATAATTTCATTGCATTTGGTGATGAAAATTTATTGCTAATAATATATTTTTCATAATCGCTCAATTCAGATGGTCTTAAACTAGTTGGTAATAGCGTAATAGCGGGTTTAAGTCACTAGATTTTTGGTATGACAATGATTTACTTCTTCTTTGATCCCATGTAAAAATTTCTTTGTCTTCTGGTGGAATGGCCCCTAATGGATGTTGATATTTTGGTGGTAATGATGAATCTTGTTGACTACCATTCAAGTTGAGGAAGCCTGACCAAGCTAAGTTTAAACCAAGTGGGCCCTGTCCAGCAGTTGCTTGGTGCAATTGTTGGTGAACTGGAGGTGGTCGGTATTGATATTGAGATTGGTATGGATAACGATTTTGATCATCTTCGCATTTTTTGTAACTTCCAATATAAACACCGTCATGACCAGTAAGCATATTTTGTGGAGCTTTAAAGAGTGATCTAGTCTCTGAGTGTGAACAGCAGCAGAAGATGAACCGAGTTTATGTGAATCTGGAACCAAACAGTATTGTGGATATTACTGGGGATGAGATGGTTAGTAGTCTTGTTGATCTTGAGTAGGATAGGTCTGTTGAGCTTGGCCAACTGATACTGGAGGATGTTGGGAATTATTGGTGTGGCACTAAATGTAGATATTGACTGTTGTAACCTAGATGTTGACTTGAACATGGATGTTGTTGATCTCGTAAGTTGGTAGCGCACAAATTACTATCATAGTAAGTAAAGTTCAAATCAAAGAATGAGGTGGACGTAGTCCTTCCACTAGCTTGGCTATTGGTTGATGATAATGATATAAATGAAGTTGAAGTTGCTTCATCCGTATGTCTCAAATGTGGAGAAATAAATGAGTCGGTATAGGCAGATGGGTGTTGGTATTCAAAATGGTATTGGTGATAAGGGTAAAATTGTTGGTCATGTTGCTTAGGCCAGTAGTGGTTAGAACTACATTCGGCAGCAATCATCTCTAGTAGGATGTGTAACTGTAAATAGTGTCAAGGGCGATATCTTACAACAGTAGAGGCAATATAAAACGACTAGCTCCTAGGGATGTTTTATTATACGTTTTGTTACAGCAGAATCACGAATAGTATCACAGATAGATGAATATTACAAAAGCAATAATTGATGAGAAAAATATAAATATTTATGTAAATTATAGGAATAATCCACTTTGGAGACTGAAATAAGTTGTGGAGAACAAGAGAGATATAGAAGCATTTTATTTCAATCAAGAGAACTCTAACTTTGATTTGACAAAATATAATAAATATGAATGAATGATTAGGGATAAATTTTGGCATATATTAGCTAGGACTATCACTATTGTTTTCCCTGTATGTATGTCCGTGTTCCGGATTATTTTTGATATCTAAAGTATGGTGCGCGAGGAGAAGAATACCTCATGCAGATTTTTGTACCCATTTTGGAACTGGATGATTTAGAGTCAGTGGTTTTGAGTATAGAAAAGTAATGATTTGGTACATTTAGCCAACTATCTACTTAAAGGAGATGTTTCTGTATTAGCATAAATCTCAACAAGTGATTCTCTACTAGCAAGCTTACGCCAACAGCAGCGCAGCCGCCATAAAAAACTGTATGCATCATGCAAGAATAAGGTAGGTGTGCATGTTAGAATGCATGAAGAATCAGCTCCAATAACTTTACTTGATTAGGTAATGGATGGAACTTACTGGCAACAATTTAGAGTGATAGCTCGGCTGCAGAACCTTCATGTAATGCAGTATGACTTAAGCCATAAGCATTTGTTACTCACAAGTACTCCTAAGCCGATTCAACCTTCGTTTATAAATTGAATGTTTATATATTGCACAGTCATCCGAGCTACATACTAATCATCAACCCTTCCAATTAACAAGTTTTGTTAAACTCTATTCAAATCAGCTCAGATCCCCAACGGTAAGTTCCAACGGACCATATTATAAATAAACTGCAAGATCTGATTTCATCAAAATCCCCTATCCAGAAGTGTTTGCATGAAATATATCGCTTGTTTGACCAAGTAGGCAATTTTTTTGATGGTTATCGTACGAACCATATCTACTTAGTATGTATTTGCTTTATTGAGAAGTTTTGTAAAAGCATAGGGTACAATGTCTTAATCGAGCTCATGGGTCCAAAAGAGCAAATATTTATTGGTACTTGCAAATATTAACAACAACGGATATTGTATATATAACGGGTTACTCATTTGAAGAAGCATATCTATTTGAGAGCAATTGGCGGAAAACGTATACACAACAATATACCCTGTTAAATAGAGAATGGAATGTGCCATCAACAATAATATATCATCTACGTTTTCTCACTTGATTAATTTAAAAGACCAGAAACTACCTTGGAAAGAAGAAAATAAATTAGTAAGAGTATGCATGATTGCTTTTAACATAAAATCTTTATATGTGGTATCACAACTCAGTTTGTATATAATGAATGATCTCTTTCAAACGTATACTTCAAACAAATAGAGTGCATAATATTTTTTACCCAAGGTACTCGACTCAAAAACTAAAAATAGCCACTTTTCACAAATGTGGATAATGGTTAAGGCGTGGCCATATAGATGTATTATTCAATGTGATGGAGAGATGGTCATCGATCTGCCTTGTAAAAAAAAGTGTCAAGAAGTACGTATATATGAGCATTGCGATTACCAATAGACGCATTTTACATCATGCAACATGGGGTAGTTGACAGAGTGATTAAAGTAAAGCGAACTTTGAAAGAGATAATTTATGGCTGGATACCATATATTCCCTCTTAGTACAAACTCATAAGGATCCGATTGAATGGAAAATGTTCGAGATCGATAAACAATATTTGTTCCCCGTTGACTAATAAACTATGCGCAAGACTCATTTAAGGAGCAAAGTCCCTATTGATTGGACATGCTCATGAGCCTTCTTTTATTCAAAACGCTTTAGAGTAGAAACAGAAATTGGCAATTGCCCTGATCTAAGATGTGGTGTCATCGAGTGTTTTAAAGGCTATTTAAAAATTTGAACCGTAAGCACACACTTATTTGGGACGAACCTGGGTGGTTCGTAATTGCACCAGGAACTGTCAGACGGAATGGGAGCAGGCAGAGCGAGCCGCTTGACTGCTTATAATTGTAAACCAAGAGCTAGATGTCTAACAAGAGTTTTCTTGATGCGATAAGTTACTTAATGCTAAAATCGTCTCAGAGATTTGAAACACCTTTTTAAGACAAACAAACGTTTATAGTAAATTGTTAAAAACTTCCGAAACACATTTTGACAGAATTCGGATAAGCTAGACTTGAAATTATTAAAAGGTATGGTAAGAACTAGCTTTCCATTGAAAGATTTATAAGAATTATAATGATGCTGAACTGAAGTGTACAGTTTTCAAATTGAAAGCGAATAGAATCATCATATACACCCTATTACATGCAAATGTTCATGCTACACCTATATTATCGAATTTGACAAGTGCCCAAAATTATACATCATAATTTTGAGGTGAGAGCACGGCTAATCAATTCCCTTTTTCGATAGGCACGTCCTAGACCACGCTATCCACAAACCGGATTTCAGATTTATTTGTTGAAGTTGTGTTTTTGTGCCTTACGAAGTTTGATCTAAGCTATTGAACGATTATGAAAGATAAACAGTCAAAAGGTTAATATAAACACGCGCCTCAATACAAAAAAGTAAACATAATTGAGACCTGAAATTCACTAATCTGAAATTCTGAAAAAGGGAAGTCCATCCAAAAAATACCCGTTAGTATGTGATGAGACAAGATCCTGGAATCTGGATTAGTTCCAAAATATAAAATTGTCTGTTTTAAAATTCAATGAATTTTCCTTTTTATGAAATCAGACCATCTTATAAATCAATTGAACTTTTTAATCTAATTAGGACATTGAATTTACAACCACGCCATTAAATCATTAAGTCCTTGCCCAATAAAATTGCATCACCATGATACATCACTACATTTACATTTACATCACCATCAAAGTAATGTAGTTTAATGTATCCACAGTCACAGTAAATTCAGATATCCTTATCCTTGTTTTGTTTGAATTCATCAATCTTCTAAATAAATTGAGCCTAGAGAAATACCCAATTATGAAAACCTTCTCTGCTACCGTAAATAATATAGCTTAATAAGACATTCATTAAACACATGAAACAAATCCCTTAATGTTCTTTCTAAGAAAACTAGATTACTTACTAAAAATCATTTATTGCCGACGCCGACTACTTGAAAACAAAAACATCATCTCCCCTCCTCCATTTTCCTCATAAAAAATCTCATCTAACTGATTCTTCTGTGTGCTGTAGAAAAAACTTGTCCCTAAAGAAAAACAGCAACATACCTTTCAAGTCGAATTAGATTATTGATTTAGAATTTCTTGTAAACCTTGACAAAATAACTATTGGACGCCCGATCTCTAGATTATTGGCAAAACGCTATAGATTTTAGAGATGCTGCATATCGAGATACGTTAGATAACAACAATAGTAACCCGAACACAGCAAACTACCCATATTTTTCTGACCGTGATTTTTCCCTGGATCTTTAATTTAGGATGTGTCCACAAGTTTCTTCTTTAAAATTCAATTATAGATTCGTGTACTAGTTAAAATCAATAAGACAAAACTACAAAAATCAATGCACTCATTTGAAAGGTTGTCTGTCTTTCATACATCAAAACATTCAAATAAAACGCAAATTAGTTTGATATTCAATGATAAAGTTGGTCAGAATTTAGGAATAAAGAGAATATAGCTCAAATGCGTACGGTGATGGCACACTCTTAAAGTTTAGGTTGAAATAAAATATCCAACTTAGCTGGCAGTGAGATAAAAAAAACTATGACCAAGCCATATATTGTTTACTATGAACATTGTATCTTTGGACCAGCAAACTATAGTTTCTGAATTGGCCTAGAAAATAATTAAAAGCTGCAAAACAAGTAGATTCATATGCATATACATCTAACTACAAGCAATATCATACTACTCGATGATATACAGCGAAAATAATTCCAAGGAAGGAAATGTAGCTAAGGTATCTCTGGTTTGTTTGATTTAGCTTTCTTCTTACTAGCGGGGGTTTTTTTTTTTTGCTTTTCTTCTGCTTCCCAAAACAACGACCTTTCAATACTTTGCTCACACCCAATACCTTTTTCATAGCATCGCTTCAACATTAGCATAGCTTTTGGTGATCCTAGTTTAGCAGCACGCAATGCCCATGCAAAGGCCTCGTCAAAATCTCTCGGCAAGTTATCAGCACCAACAAAGTACCATGAACATAACCCTAGCATTCCATCCCAATTTCCAGCATTTGCAGCCATGTTATAGAAATGGATTGACAAATCAGAATTAGCATCAATTAATTCCCCAGTTGCATAAAATTTACCTAAGAGTGCAGCTGATTTTGCATGTCCTAGGTTTGCAGCTTGAAAAAACAATTTAATTGCATATTTAACATCTTGAATCACAATATCTCTAAATCCTTCTAGATATATTAAACCAAGTTCATAGGGTGCTCCGCATGATGAATCAGATGCAACCTCAGTAGCCCTTTTCAGCCAGCTGATACCAAGTTTTTTAGTGTTTGTATCCCTGGGAATACCCATAAGTCCTTTGAAACAGTAAATTCCATATTCTAGCATTGCAACTGGGTGATTGTTCAATGCGGCAATTTCTAAAAATTTGATAACTTTTCTTGAGTCTGG
Organism: Ogataea salicorniae; assembly: GCA_030557545.1. Taxonomy (NCBI): domain Eukaryota; kingdom Fungi; phylum Ascomycota; class Pichiomycetes; order Pichiales; family Pichiaceae; genus Ogataea; species Ogataea salicorniae. The sequence goes on from JAKTPI010000032.1 coordinate 82,434, forward strand.
TGTACATCCCCACCCTTTTCTGTAGCAGGTTGCCGTTCTATAAGCACCTTCCGCATGCTTGTATTTACCTGCATTTTCAAAATAAGGTAAAGCCTTTTGCTCATCGGGTTTTCCAAAGATCCCAACGGAATATGAATCACCTAAGAAGTATTGAGCTTCTATGCAGCCACTTCTAGAAGCTTTCCTCAAGGCATCGTGGGCCTTTTCGAAATATTGTAATCTCTGTTTAGCCTTTGTTTCCTCTACGCATTCCATGTTGAGTGAATTTCTGATAAGCAGTTGAGCGTATGTAAATAACACTTCAGGGTCTTTGATTCTTTTTGTATTTTCGCCGTACATTTCAAGTGCTTTCTCAGTCGACAATAATGATGTTGAATTTTCACCAAGACTGCTTTTCAAAAACTGTTGAGAATATTTGGGCCATAATGAATGCAAAATTGGAGAAACAATATGATTTTGATTGAAAAGCTCTTCTTTTTCGATAAAAAGCCCTTTTAAACCTATGGAGGATATTTTAACGAGCAAGCGTTCATTAGCGCTTGATGAATTAAAGGCTGGGTGTCTTACTGGCCCAAATGAACCTGTTGCGTACTGGCAGTGTATATCTCTCAAACCTGAAGGTGTGCCTGTATTTGGAGGTGTTTTATTCAATTCCGAAGATTTAGTTGAATTCGTTGTTGTGCTGCTGGAAATGCCAACAGAATTTCTTTTGTTAAGTGATAAACATTTGGTATGATTTATCAATAATTCATGAACTCTATCTTTTGTACTAGGTTCTTCCGTTGTTGTTGATATTAACGGTGATGAAGCTGGAGGTATTGATTGGATATCTGGGTTTGAATCTGGAATTGGTACTAATTCAGGTTTTGGAAAACAAATGCTTTTATCAGTTTTCGTAAATGAAGGTGTAAATGAAAATGTTTCAACAGTAATTGGATTTTTTTCCGGTTCTTCTAAGTTGCTTTTGAATGATTGGTTGTCTAGTGATGAATTTCTTTTTGAAACAGAACTTTCACTCGATTCTATTTTTGAAAATAATTCTGGAACTAAGGAATAGTTACAGCTTTTCTTACCTTTAAAAGCTAATTCAGAGCTATTCTTGTTAATTTCTGTGTTGAGGGGTTTGACTACTGACATATGATAAGTTAGATCCTTTTCGTATTTGATATGTTCTGTATCTTGTGTTTTGATATTTTCAAGTTATTGTGTTTGGAATCTTTTCAAATAAATATGTTTTACTTCTAATTTATGAGTGAATACAGTTGGATATACTTTTTGGGTTTCTTGGAGATGCTATAAATCGAGCAGAGGGAAAAGGGGAACAAACGAAGGGGAACTACAGTTTTTTATTGCGCGATTGTATGATTTTTAGTTTTTTTTTTTTGCGTAGGAAAATCTATATGCTTGGACAAAACCTATATACATTTTCATCTTGTTTTGAACACTTAATTGTTTTGTAGTTGTCTAGTATGGTTAGGCTGACTGGATCAAAAGTCGTTCGAATACATAAAAGATGAAGGGAATGTTTTTCAAAGCATGCACAAGTTTCTCTCGATTCTTTGCGTATGTTTTTGAGCGATTATTCATTTATGCTAGTTCTGTATGATTTATTGATATTATGGATCCTATAGAATTAATCAGGATTGACCCACTCTATATCGGGGATTTGGAAATCATTTATAGCCATCTCCAGTATCCCTACCTCTTTATGGTATGAAGCACTGAATCATACAAGGTAGTTCAGTCGTGGATACCTCCTCGGGCTTATTAAAATAGTATCAGCTACATACTAGGTAGTTCAATTATTAAAAACTTGATTTATGGTCAGGTGACTGTTTTTGGTAACACAAAAGTAAAATTTCCTATTAAATCTTTCTATATGATTTTTAGTATAAAACTCTCTCCCCTTTTTCTAGAAGAGTTCCGATTGTAACTTCTTTAGAAATAAGTTGGATCTACAACTCTATTTATGCAATTTTTCCATCTCAACGCTTTAGTGGAAAATCTTCCACTAGCTCCTTCAATTTGGGCTCCTAACCTAATCGACTCCTAAACAATAAAATTATGACTTCGTCATTGTTGTGGCTTAGTTTATAAATACCACAAATTGTAATCATATACAGAAAATCACACTCTTAATGAAAGTGAGGTTCTGACACTCTACAATTAGTAAAAGTAGTTGGAATAGTTTACTGCTTTAAAAAAAGAGATATATAAATGCCATCCCCTGGAATCGAACCAAGGTCGTCGCTGCCACAAAGCAAAGTACTAACCACTATACTAGGATGGCTTTTTCATACTTTGAAAGGGATCAGGCGCCATTTAAGATAGAGGACGTCTTGTTTAGGGATAAGTATCCCTTTTTTCCCGTTGATTACTCTATTGATTACTAATCAGAGTAGGAATTTCCTGAAGATTGTCAACAACTTCGTCGACAATCAGTTCTTATTTAAGTATGTTTGTATTTCCTTATTATGTTTTAGATCCCTTTCCGATAGAGGAAGAAGGGAGGAGAGTTTTTAGATAGTTTAGTTTGAACTTATTTTTAGAGTTTAATTAGTTTTAGTTGATAACTTATTTTAGAAGTTATAAAAGATCAAGTTTCAAATCAAAAGAATATTAAAACGACGACAAAACGAACCGCGTGCCAGATTCATTATATACTTGTGTAAGGTATCTATTCTACATTCTCATCCTTACTATAATTAACTACCTATCTCCTATCTTGTGTTTCATCTTTGTTTCATCTTTTATGTTTTATTTCATTTATTATATTATGTTTCATATTTCATTTTGTTTCATATTTTATCGGAGATTTGGAAAACATTATTATAGCCATTTCTAGTATCCCTACCTCTTTATGGTATGAAGCACTGAATCATACAAGGTAGTTCAGTCGTGGATACCTCCTCGGGCTTATTAAAATAGCATCAGCTACATACTAAGTAGTTCAATTATTAAAAACTTGATTTATGGTCAGGTGACTGTTTTTGGTAACACAAAAGTAAAATTTTCTATTAAATCTTTCTATATGATTTTTAGTATAAAACTCTCTCCCCTTTTTCTAGAAGAGTTCCGATTGTAACTTCTTTAGAAATAAGTTGGATCTACAACTCTATTTATGCAATTTTTCCATCTCAACGCTTTAGTGGAAAATCTTCCACTAGCTCCTTCAATTTGGGCTCCTAACCTAATCGACTCCTAAACAATAAAATTATGACTTCGTCATTGTTGTGGCTTAGTTTATAAATACCACAAATTGTAATCAGATACAGAGAATCACACTCTTAATGAAAGTGAGGTTCTGACATATTTTATTTGTTTTACCTTATATTTGTTACACATTTGTCACAGAGTTCTTATTGATTTTATTATATATATTTTATGTATTTCCCATATTTGTATTGAGATTCCTTTCCTATCGAGGAGATAGAAGGAGTATCAAATAGAATATCAATTTATTATTCTATCAGTTTTAAATAACTATTTGAAATAAAAATTGGTACTTTATTTGATTCTCCTCCATCTTGAACGATCGGAAAGGAATCCAAATAGAAATATGGAAATACACAAAATATATATAATAAAATCAAAAGAGACACAATTCAAAAGATTCAGCAGTCAAAAGGATGAGTAATTCTCAGTAATAGATGAGTAATAGATGAGTAATAAAAGAGTACTGATAAAAGGTAAAAGATCGGAGATACAAGATAAAACGAAAGGTAGGAGATAAGTAGTAACGTCCGAAAGTAATTAGTTAACTAGAGTAAGGATGAGAATGTAGGATAGATACCTTACAATACTTTGTAGCAGTTCTTCTCTTCATCTGACGACAGCCTCATAGCGGTGCGGTGCTCTCTTATTGTCCCGAAATCCCTAATTGGGACTTCCTCTCGAGTCATCGACAACTTCGTCGACACTCTGTCTCTTATTATATATTTGTTTGTATTCTTTATCCCTATTTAGATGCTTGTTCTATAGATTAAAATAGAAGGGGCATCAAATAAAATACCAATTTTTATTTCAAATACTTTTGAATAAATTCAAGTAGTCTTAAATAACCTTCCAATCATCCCAAATTTTCTAACAATTTGGGTTTTATTTCGAGATGTTATCTTTAATATCTTAAGTTAGCTCTTCGAGTGTATTAGTTAATTTTTCTGATAACCTAATACAATACGTTAGACCCTTAATGACTTATTTTATATTGTAGCTAACTAACTACATACTTGAATGACGTAGAACCTTGTAACTAACTCTATATGAGGATTTCTAAATGTATATCTTATTTAACCCTGATCAACTTCCTAGTTGGTTAAGCTCCTTCCTAAGTTCATGACTATATTAAAGAAGGTAACAAGTAATTCTTACTTGTTTATATAATGGATGTGAACGAGTAGGGACGATCTCTACTCAGCCATAAAGTCGTGCTTAACTCAATAGTAATAATGATACATCGATCGGCGGGTCGACTATCTGAGATGCTAATCCTAAGAAGGCCCTGAATCCTTACATTTTTTGTAAGGGATCAGGTCGCACTTGGCTATCATAGCCTAATCTGTTATTTAACTACTCCCTTAACTCCTCTTTTTATCTCCTTTTATATTCCTCTTTTCTGTTAATCTTTTTCCTATTTCTGTATTTTTTGAAATACTCCTCTTTTGTGTTGTTCTTTTTCTATACTGCCTTCTTATTGTCCTCTTTTCCTTGTCCTTTTTATTACCTCTCTTATTATTGGTTACAAAATTCCATTGAGAGATTTTTCTTATCAGTTTAATTCTTTATAGAGTTATTTGTTAATGACTGAAGATATTTCATCTTTGGTCGTAGTTTATTATATATATGTGGAACTTCCCCCATAGTTTTTATATAGATTACCCTTTTGAAGTATTTTATATAATCAATCAAATAAAAATTAAAATTAAGTCCTTTTTAGTTTTATATAACACCAAAATCATTACATTTTGTAAGAGATCAGAATCTGATAGTCATGTTTTTAGGTTTATGTAAGTATTAATTCAGAGGAGAAGTTGCCTTCTTTGATGGAGCAATTAATTATGCCATCATTTCTGCGGATCAAATATAAGTAAGAAGAGTTTTCTTATTTAGATTTTAGTTATGTTAGTATCACTTTAATACAGAGTTCTTCTAGAAAGAGAAGGGGAAGAGGAGAACAAATATAGGTATATAATAGTACGACTGTAAAAGTTTGCCATTTACTTTAGTAATATATGTGAAATAGTTTTGTCCTTAAATTAACGTTGTAGGCCTAAGATTGGGAAGTTTGGGTGAGAAGTACAGGTATGGAAAGACTTATTAAATTAAGAAGGTAAAAAGGTAACTAACTAACAAACGTACTTAAGGGAAAGATACAGTTTGGTTAGGTGAAGTTTAGGTTTATAACATTTATATGGCCACGGAATCATCTGCCGATGCTTAAAACCCTCGTTGGTCACTATACCTTATCTTAAGATCGGATTGTGAGTTAGGCATGACTATCTCGTTGGATCGAGATTTTCATCTCCGGTCACAACGGGTATTTCACCAAAGAGGAGCTATCTCTTTTTTTAAAGAGCTATGAACTTAGCTGAAACGGAGATAATCAGAAAGCCAACCATGTTCCTATAAGATATTAAAAATAGATGTTTATATGTAGAGTTCTTTGCAATTTTCATGTCATTCAACTATATAAGTTAACTAACAACAATATAAGATAAGCCGCAATGCCATTGAGAGTCAAGCCAAGAGTATTGTATGGGGTCAACAAGAAGGTTAACTATCTCATTTGTGGCGCTAAGACTGAGATACTCAAATGCTCGTTTGAACCAGAACTGAGACCCCACATATGTACGTCTGTAAGGAGTCATCGTCAGCTAAAATTTTACATCCTCAAAACTTTTTCATCTTCATAAGAATTTCAAGCTTGTAATGTTCAGATAATCGTCCACCTGAAATATTTTAGGTATAAAATTAGGTTTTCTATTTGAAAGCTCAATATTGAAAGTGAAGCAGGGATTAACGATTAAAAGCGCAAAATCCTTACCAGATGTTTCCCCAAATTTTATCTATTACAGTACTTAAATTGTTATCTATACCTCAAAATTTGAATCAATTTTAACTATATTTAATTGTGATCTACCGGCTTATTATAAATGTTGAAGTATCAGGATACACCAGGGATAAAAAAAAGGGAACAAAAAGCGAATTTTGTCTCGTACATGGAAACAGGTTCAAATATACTCTATTACACCACAATTCGGGGACCACACTATTCATATAAACAGTTCAATTTGGTTCTTCAAATGCTTTGACAGTTGTATTTAGGTACCGGTTAGGAGCCGAATTCTAAGATACAAGGCACGTGGTTTTTGTTGGGACTACAAAGGGTACTTTGGGTATAGCTTGTTTTATATTTTTATAACATCAATTAAGTCCGAATAGCAACTTTATTACCATTAGTGCCTTCTAAACAACAAAAACATCTCGAACATTATGAACATCAGCAGTTACTTTGTCGAGCTCAGTGTATACGTATACAGTAAAAGTCATTTGGTCAAGTAGATATGAAGTTCGATATCTGTACACTAAATTTCGTGTGCGAGAGACACTCTCCAACTTGCTTTATCTGTTCTTTGTCTGCAAATGCAATGCTCATAATTTTCTTTTTGACTTCAAAGACAGCGAACTCTTCCCCAAAACACCTCTTCTATTTTCATACAAAATACCTACAAGAACACTTCAAGGGCAACGTGTCTTAATAGATACTATTATGGATATCTATTTGCTTTTCTAATAAACTGCATAAGGATATACACATCTATAAACATTCCGTTCATTTATATTTCTCATTGTCACTACTTTGCTCATTATGTCATCGGCAACAAAAGGTACATCAGGATCTCTGGCAAATATGAAAAGAAATCATTCAGTAGTAACTTTGACGACTCCGGAATTATATTCCATCTATGGAGGTGATAGAAATGAAATCGATGAGGATGATAGCACTTTGGATATCTATGCCAAACTTTCTGAAAACATCATTAAATCATCAAGCAATATAGCACCTGGAAAACCAATCAGAAGTCCTCCATCTTCCCTGATAGTTAGAGTTTTCCAATTTATGATAAAATGTCTAACGTTATGTTTAGTTGGTAATCTTTTTGTTAAGTTGACTGAAGAAATACATAAATCAAATCCAACATTACCGAACTTAGCAGATCATGGAGTTTTCTACGTTTTCAAAAACTCTCTATCATCGACGGAAGTGCCATCCATCGCGTCAAAAAATAACAGACCTACGTTGTTCCTAACACCATTCGAAGTTGAGATTTTGAATAACTCAATAACTGGTTTAATATTAGGCTCAATTCAACCACTATTTGATGCTCTAATTTTCAGAGATTCTGTATTTAAATCAAAAGCTGCAGTATGTGACACATTTTCTATCATTAGGTCAACCGTTGCTTTAATTGGTATTTCTTATTTACTGAAAAAGTTCAAATGGCCGTCTAAATTAAAAGCATCTTTAATTTGGTGCTTGATTAATTCGTTATTATGGGTTATGCTGGATGCAACATTAAATGGATTTGTTTCAGCTTCAATTTGTTCCTTCCTGAGTATGGTTATTTACGTAGCTGCCGATACTGAATTGAAGTTAGCTGATATATATTTCGATTACGATGTTTTAGCAGATCTTTTATGGATGGGATCATTTTTGTTTATCTCTCTTATCATTTTTGGAAAGATCAGTAGACATTTATTCAATTAATGGATACAATCTTTTTTTTTTCTAATATTTTATTCTGAGACAATTTACTTTTATGCACGTTAAATATACTTACATGTGCATTCTTACGGGTTGAATTTATATACCTCATGTATATACCAAGTTTTGCCATTGATAGATATGATTAGTTAATTGGATAGTTTTTATATTTGAGTTCAAAATTTTTAGCTACAGTGCTACTATCGCAGAAAAAAGATGTATTATCGTAGAGACTTAATTAAACACAGGACATATATGATTGACCTATCCAATTGAAGAGCGAGCGCAAACAGTTGGATTTAGCCAAGAAGCATTAGTTTCGCTGATATGTTATGCGAATTGATAAAACTATTTGTGAATATAATAGAATCCTTATCATATTTATCTTTCAAACTAAACAGAGGTCTGAAGTATCTAGGAAGACTGCATATTCCCTTGAGGTGTTTCCCCTGCCAAACAAAGAAGACAGAACAAACAGGTGATATGTTTTCAGATGATAAAAAGCTAAAAATAATAAAAAAGAAGAGAAATCAAGCACTTAAGCAAAATGGATCGAAAAGGAACACACTACAACAAAAAGAATAATAAGCACCACTTCTGTTGGATAAAAATCGGAAATTCCACATGTCCTAGTCCACATCTTCTAATGCGTCTTCAGTTGATTCGTTTTCCAAGTTCGATTTGTGCTGATTAGCACTCAATAACCCTGGAGCATTAGCACCACTAATGGAATTTCTGTTGATTCTAGCCACGTTTTCGATGCTTGGTAACTTCAATGGATTGATTGATCCAACGTTCTCTTTATGGCCGGTAACTTTAGACATTGCGTAATCCCCACTATCAAAATATTTACGGTCTTTTAATTTGTTTTGTAAAATATCTGACTTTTTAGGCAGTTTGCCATAAAGTTTATATAGTTTTAATTCTTGTGGTGTCAATTTAGACAGGTCAGCCGTTTCTGGTGGTTCGTATAGTGGGTCATTTGGAGAAAGTTCAGACATCGTATATGGGTAACTATATTATATGAGTTTGATAGTTGATAATTCTTTTAAGTTAAGTCAATCAATTGGGCGATGTATATTTGAAAGAGAAATAAAGAAATCATCTATATTCAAGAAGATGTGGAGACATGATGGGTGTAATATAAATGTTTGGGTAGGTAAATTAAGATTAAACTGTCGGAATCCAGATAGATAGATGATATATAGGTAATAATGGTATTTACTTATGCACGACTCATATTGTCGTATTTGCAAATATTTACTATATAAACTATGCATTTTCTCAGTTTATTTTCTCATTTTTTTTTATTTAATAGATTAAGAACATGAATTTACTTACCTACTTCTAAACATATGTTATTTTAAATTGGGCCTTATATATTAATCCGTCACTTATCTACAATTGATCATTAACTACCGTCGGTTCTGTCATCACAATAACAAGAAACATGAATCATCCGCCATTACAGGCGAGTAGAGTAGATTTCATGTTAGATTCGCAATTAATCGGTCCGAGCCACTTTTCCACTTTCGGTAGTTTTTCGAAACACAACCATATAGTGAAGCATTTGAAGTTATCCCACCATGGAAAAAGCGCCTTCCCTTTTTTTTTCTTCAGTTGTAAATGTGCTGGTTCACAATTATGCTGCAAACCAAACACGACCACATGTCGTTGAAATGTTCGCTTGCTCAAGGATTGGAATCTGCAATTCACTATTACAGTGTAGCAGCCCACATGAACCATCAGGGGTCAATGTACTAATAGCTAACAGTCTTTCCCTTATCACCAACAAGTTTCATCTTCATAAGTTTGAAAAGCCTAACCTCAATCTTGAGTTACTATTAACAACTAAATAGAGTCTTTTTTACTTTTGTATCTATTTCATTAGCCGTAATTATGCCGACCCCAAAGCTAAATACCGTATCATAATACAAACATCCAATTCGTAGTTTGCAACAACCAGCATACAAGTATTATAATATATAGGGATCTTGTTCTTTTCTAGGTTCTGCATTGTTGTGGGGCAAACATCCCTGCGAGTACGGGATAACTACCTGTGTATAAGAGACGTCTCTCCCTTCTGGCTGTCTCCATGCAAAACTGCTATTGATTATTCAAACATGTAAACTAACTAACAATCATAAAAATCTAGTTTACTATGTACTTCCTTTATGCTTCGATTCTGGTGTTTTTTTTTCTGTGATATAGATGAATACAAGTGGTAGAATAATACATATGCAGGGAAAGAAACAAAAGGGTGAATGATAGATGATCGGATGTCGTATCATTGCTCAACAAATGCAACCTTCTTACACTGCTTCATATCATATGCTGTAAATGGTATATGTGGATTTCCAGGATCAAAATTCTTGCTGCTAAAACTTATGAAACGTTTCTTTTGCCTTAATGTAAAAATTCGAACTACTATTGCATTCAGCCAACTGTTGCTCATTTCAACTAGCTTTAGCGGTATGGTTCTTCATTAGGGGCAAAGACGACTCGTTACATACTCGACGAAGAAACTTATTTTTATACAACTTACCTCAACAACTTTAAACACCTGATTCATGTTGAAAACTCAAAATCAGTCAAATGAATAGAGCAGATTGTTTATCATTTAGGCGTATTAGTTTTGACTTTGAATTCAAACAGGAGGTATACAGTATTTTCACCTCAAAGTACAGTACGCAAAGAATACTATGGGAGTGTGCATCAGTTTCAGCAGCCATAATGCCAACGTAGAAAGAAACATAGCTGAAAGACTATTTTGTTATTACCCTTTCGCTATCTATCTTTTCGATCCAACTTCAATTTCAACAAACGCATAGTTTACTTTTTAATAAAAAGATTACCTATCTCTTAGTCGCCGGTATATCCCGAACTTTATGCTATATGTACATTATTAAGTAGATGAAATTTTTTTGTTCTTGCTTTGAAGTTTGGAAAATCCAATACATACACAATAGCTTACAACGCCTTAAATTGACATACACATGTTAATTAATGAATCGATTACATCTCTTTGAAGTTTGAAAATTGTTATTACTATAACAACTCCTGATCTAATTCATATATATATGGAAGAAAACTTGAGCGATGAGCAAATTTAGTGGGGAGGCTGCGATCCTTACGAAATATCGGAATTCTCTATTTTCTGAATGAATGAACTAAATCCCAATAGTCAAACTTGATTAAACCCTGTAGATGATTATATCTGCTCAAATACATACATACAGACATAGAGATACCATACATTTGCTACATTTATCTTATATCCTTAATGTCTTCGAAACCATCTGTGGATCTCTGGAGGTATTATATGATCGTGGAACGGTCGCAAGTCACACTTATACGCTTCTGCGCACAAGGCGAACAGTTTACCCCGAACTACACTCAAGTCAAGAGTACTTCTTACCCCAGAGCACTACAGGAAGAATGGTGCCATAATCTCTAATACCCACATGAACAATTTGTTAAGTTCAAAGAACATCAGTGTACCATAAGATTACTTTCTATGGAGCTGATTCACATCAGTGGCAGAGAGTTAAACGAGACCTCAATACCCCCCTGTACATATCCCCTAGAATCACCACATTTGACCACAGATCTCATCCGACTAGAACCCAAAAGTCTGGTCAATCGTATATTTTTAATGACAGGAAATGTGAACTTCAATACGCATCTTGTTTAAATCCGGCAGATCGCTTTGTTCACTCAAACAACATGGAATTAATGACTTGCACAAAACAGCTACTCTGGCTGGAGTTGGCTACACCATTGATATGTTAGTAGTTCAATATAAAATACTACAACAAAAGTTGTCACGTGGAACTTCTTACTGATTTTATAGAATGCTTCACGAGAGTAGAGTAATTTACAAAGGTGATTGATATTCAATCAGTCGTAGAAGTTTACTGGACATCATATGGGGGAATAGATCTTACATATAAAATCCATATGAGTATTATAAATCTGACACTATATTTTCATGTTTTAATCGACTTTTGAGCAATCAAATTCAATCATATAACGGCATTATTAAATAAATAAGAAACTGACTCACCGTTATGCAATCTTCTCACAGCTTCAGCTAAAGTTGGGCTAATGTCAATGATTTCTAATTTTGAGCATAAACCAGCCAAATTTGAGAAAGGCATCGAATTAGTACAAACAACAGATTTTAAAGAACTGTTATTCAATTTATTAATTGCATCGCCACTGAATATACCATGAGTCACTATGGCAATAACATCTTTAGCACCTTTCTCCAGCAACAAATCAGATGCTTTACATAAAGTACCACAAGTATCAGCCATATCATCAATTAATAGACACGTTTTACGAGTAACGTCACCCACCAAAACCATTTTACTTACTTCATTCGCTTTAGCTCTTTCTTTATGGATCAATGCAAATTGGGTATCTAATTTTTCAGCTAATGATGCCACTCTCTTAGCACCACCTGCATCTGGAGACACAAACATGATCTCATCACTGTTCTGTGTTTCTTTTATGTAGTGTAAAACGTTAGGTTCAGCATATAGGTTGTCGACAGGGATGCTAAAGAACCCTTGGATTTGAGAAGCGTGCAGATCCATCGTTATAACGTGGTCGCAACCTGCAGTAGTAAGCAAATTGGCCACAAGTTTAGCAGTGATAGCTACTCTACTCTTATCTTTTCTATCTTGTCTTGCATATGGAAAGTTTGGAATAACTGCTGTCACTTTTCTTGCTGATGCAGATTTACATGCATGAACCATCAATAAAATTTCCATCAAGTAATCATTAAGTTTTTCAGGTCCACCACAACCGGTTTGGATAATGTAAACATCCTCATCTCTCACCGATTCACCTAGCAAAATAGCGGATTCTCTGTTAGAAAATTCGATGGCGCTGATGTTGGAGATTGGAAGACCTAAACTTTTAGCAATAGACTCAGCTAACTTTGGATGTGAGTTACCAGCTAGTATTCTGATGGAGTTTGGGGCCTTTTGAAATGACATTCTAAAGGTGAATATCTATTTCGACGGATTTGAGGAATATATGGGATAATTACAACTAGAAAGCAGACCGACCCTTTGGTTCGTTGAGAGTTTTTGAATCCAAAGCATCAAACCAATCAGAAAAAGTAAAAGTTTTGTAATCAATTGAACGATGTCTTCAGCGATCAGTAAAAAAGGAGTCGCCGACTTAAAAATCGACGCTTTATTCAATCAACTTCTTTTCTCTCAAGTGCTAACATTAACTATATACAAATCATTGGGGGTCATGTAAACAAATAAAGCCAATCACACAATATCTTATAACAAATATCTACATGCATTGGAGCATACACTTGAACATATACTCACACATCTTAAAGATACACATACAACAACGAATCAAGCATGACATCTAAACAAGCATTCAAAAGGCTAACCAAAGAATACAAGCAAATTCAAGACAATCCGCCTCCTTTTATCATCGCCAGACCTGCTGAGTCAAACATTCTTGAATGGCATTTTATTATATCCGGACCACCTGGAACACCGTATGAAGATGGTCAATATCATGGCATGGTCGTATTCCCCAACGAATACCCTTTCAAACCACCTTCAATCAAGATGGTGACACCATCAGGTAGATTCCAAACTAATACCAGAATTTGTTTATCAATGAGCGATTTCCACGAAGATTCATGGAATCCATCTTGGTCTGTGGCTACCATTATCAATGGTCTGCTATCGTTTATGACAGGCACTGAACAAACTACTGGATCAATAGTTACATCTAATGCAACAAAGAAAGAACTCGCTGCTAGATCCAAGCAATATAATATATCATCCGCAAATCCTAGATTCAGACTAGTCTTCCCGGACTATTTATCAAAAAACCAGACTGACATTTTAGAGAAAAAACTTAGATTAAAAGCAGAGCAAGATTCCAAGAGGCTTGTAGATTTAGAAAATAAGCAAATGCAGACACTTAAAGATACCCCAACTCCATTAGACAGCATTGAAGACCCTGAAGATAGAATAAGAGCCGAACTACTACGACACGACAATAGCAATACATTAAACGAAGATAGGTCCAACACAAAGAGTGCCTTCAAAAGCTATTTAATATGTTTTGTTGTTTTATTATCTGCATTAGTTGGAATGTCAGGCAAATTAACGAATGTAAAGAGCAACTGAAATCTAACACCAGAGTTTTTTTTTTCTTATAGTTGTGACTTATGATTTCCGGACAACATAAAATTCACTAGTTCATACCCTTTTTTTCTTTTATTATTTGTTCGAAGACTTCTATATTATCTATACACTTAATTTCTTTCCTTTTTCTGTTTCCCCTATGATTGTGAGCAATATATGTGTCAATCCCTTCTTTCTCTCATATATTATATACGAACATACTGAAAATTCCATAAGCGCTAGTATGATATTCAGTTAGCACTTGCATGCTAATCCAGATGTATTACAGCCTGCAATGCAGGCTTTAAATTATAAAATTGATTAACTTCTCGTTAATCATACATAAAATAGAGGTACAAAATAACAGACATAAGTTGAAAAAAATATTTTTTCCCTGTTAAACACAAAAAACATATTTAGAACCCCCAAACAACAAACAAACAAACAAATAAATAAATAAGAGCAAATAATTTAACACTTTTCCAAGTTTCAGTAGACTTGATCAATATATTCTTGCAAATCATCTTCATCAAAAATAATCTGCACCATCAAAGAACAAGATGGACAAACGGCAATATCTTCACCGTCTTTCATGTCATCTAAACCGATTTGAAATCTATCCCCACATGGACATGGATATGTAAATATTCGTTGGTTAGCGTCAAATGTAAAATCTTCAATCTCTATTTGATCGTAAATAGCTAGTTCTTCAGCCATTTTTTTGGATCGCTAGGTCCTGTTATGCTATTGGCAATTGGTTTGAGATATGGATATAAATTTAAGAATGGTTTTGTGTAAGTGTTTTAAGTTGGTGTGGATATGAGCTTTTTTCTTACTATTATTATGTACAAGTTGAACGATAAAAAGACCCTTTTTGGCTGAAATAGTTCAAATATAAACGTGTTTATTAAGAAAAAGAGAAAAGAAAAAACTGCTACTTATCTTCATTGAGTTTGTCTTGAACTGAACAGTCTTTGATTAAAGAAATAAGAAACTATTTTTCAAGTCATTTTTTTTCCAATTGGATAACTTTGACGTCTTAGTATTCAAGGCTGTGTATCAACATGTACTTTCTTTACCTGAAATAATATTTTAAACTTAGATTTGGTCTGATGAGCCTGGTGTTAAAGTTTGAATTGAATTCTACTATCTTTAGTCAATGTTAGGTTTGTTTCATAGCCAACGAGTTTTAGTTGCTGATTGACCATAACAGTATAAATGAAATTATATGCATGATGCTTGCATTTTAACTTAGATAATATGGTGTATATTACAATAATATATAAGTAACTGTAGGAGTGTGGGAGATGCCGGTTGAGATAAAACAGTTTTTCCTGGTATGATATCTAACGTCGAACCGAAATCAGTCAAACAAACAAGCAACGATAGATGCGACTGAAAGGCAAAATGAGCGTAAAAAGATTGTGACCAAAAGGCGCTCAATCGTTATCTGGACCCTAAACTAAACAAGATCATGAACGTTTCAGTACAATCTTGAATTAGACTAATAATCATATCTCTATCATTGATGCTAGCAGAACTGGAACAACATTGGCTTCAAAGGTTTCATACCAATGCTTCCTCTTACTATCTTGCAATTGACTTCAATTAGAAAAGAATATTAACTTCTAACCAAGGGATATGTGTGCCAGCATGCTGTACCAATAATTTGTACCAATACTTTGTACCAATAATTTGTACCAATAATTTGTAGCACAATGAGGCAAAAAAAGTGTGCACAGTTCAGATAATTTATAAAGATGTGCTCTAAAGGTAATGTATACATTCTTCTCTTGAATTTTATTTTTGCATTGTATTTGATAGGAAAATGATCCTTCCCTTGAATCTTATCCAATTGCAAGACCAAACCAAAAAAAACACGTCTCCCAGTTAACAGATTTAACTCCGTTTAGACACCTCGCTCCCAAGCCCTACCCTAAATTTTAATCACGTGCCTTTTTTTAAAATATCTGTGACTGTGAAAACCCATTCCCTGCTTTCACTCTGCTAATTTCTCAGCAAAAGCACGACCCTATTTGCGCGCTCTCTTCAGTTTGTCCCTTGCGCCAGTTTTTCATACTAGCAAAGGCCTAGTACTCTTCGTAGAGCTTTTCCTTTTCACCATCACAGGTATTATACTTATTAAAATTTTTTTACCTTGAGTTTCTAGTGTTTAGAAAAAACTTTAGAAACTTTCCAAAGTTTAGTATATCATCACACAAAGTAAAGTAAGTTCATAACCATTCTAATCAATTTTGGCTAAAGAAAAACTCTGAATTACGGAAGGTCTGAGAATTTGTTTATAGATCATTCATAAAAAGCTAAACTAGTGCTTATTTCCTCATTCAGTGTAACTGAAAAGACTAAAGAGTCAGAACTACGTACATATAGAAAAATATGTACAACAGGTTTAGACAACTCTCAAGACAACTGACACTAGCACAACAAGATTACTTTCAAATGATTATATACGTAAAGAGTTCAAATGTTACAAAGTATCAAAGTATCACACACACACAACAGATAATAATTTACATGATCAATAATGATAATTATCAATTTGAAAGTCCTACAATGGAATACATTAGCAATTTTCTAAGCAACCAAGCTTATACTCAAAGCTCAAAAGTGAAGAGCCACCTTTATATTTTTTTTTGTATTCAAAGTGAGAAGACAGCGAGCACTCATTTCATTTAGTTGAAAGAAAAAACCAGAAACTACAATAGTGCAACTCGTTACTGATTTGAATTGCAGTATTTTAATTATCCTTTGTATTCCAGTTTCTTATCTTTTAGTTCAAAAATTTACTTTTGAGAAAAGTTGGCGGTTATACTAACATAAAATCTATATATTCTAGCAATCAAAATGGGTATTTCACGTGATTCTCGCCACAAGAGATCAGCCACTGGTGCTAAAAGAGCTCAATTCAGAAAGAAGCGGAAGTTTGAATCCGGTAGACAAGGTGCTAACACCAAGATCGGTACCAAGAGAATCCACTCTGTTAGAACTAGAGGTGGTAACACTAAATACAGAGCATTAAGAATTGAAACCGGTAACTTTTCATGGGCTTCTGAAGGTGTCTCTAGGAAGACTAGAATTTCTGGTGTTGTCTACCACCCATCCAACAACGAATTGGTTAGAACCAACACATTGACCAAGGCTGCTATTGTTCAAATTGATGCGACTCCATTCAAACAATACTTTGAAACTCATTACGGTATTACTTTAGGTAAGAAGAAGGCTGGTGAAGAAGAAACTAAGAAGTCTAACAAGTTAACAAGAAAGTTAGCTGGTAGAGCTGGTGAATCCAACATTGAATCTGCTGTTTCCGCTCAATTCAACTCTGGTAAGCTTTACGCTGCTATTTCATCAAGACCAGGTCAATCTGGTAGATGTGATGGTTACATCTTAGAAGGTGAAGAATTAGCCTTCTACTTAAGAAGATTAACTGCCAAGAAATAAATTATCTTTTAATTTGAATTATAAAATTGTTTATATGTTTTTATTATAATAATATGTTCCACCTTTGAATTATTAGTACTATTTATATAGTTCATATCTGCCTTCAATAACCTATGTTTTTTTTTTACTTAATATTTATCGTATTCAAATAAATTTAACTTCACAAAAAACTAACGGACTGTTTCATGATGGTTTCATGATAGTTTCTAGAAGGATTCATTTTTTGGGATGCATTATGCCTGTAATAGTCGGGCCGGCAGTGGAACTTTGATTTCTTAAAGTTGAATAGGTCTATGGATTACAAAGGTTCCAAAGTCGCGTAAATGGTGAACACAAACAATCTTACTAGCTAAAGTTACGAACAAAAATTGTTAGAAAAACCGCTTCCAAAAAAGACTAAAAAAATCACATAAATGTAGTATTAAATTAATGATTGAATCAGCATTAGGCAAATTTTTTATCCTCACCGTACTGACCCTCGTATGGGGAAAGCCTAAGTACAGGTCTGTGTAAATCTTTTATCATCAATAAATCATTGTTTTAATACCACTAAAAAAGATGCAATTTTCAGGTCATATTGGTAAGAGTATTATACTTTAAAAGTGTAATTGAATTTTTGCTATAAATGTTCCCATTTAAAAACCATCAATGATGCTCAACGAAAAAGGCCAATGGTGAAGCAGCTTCCATGAACAACCCTTTGATAATCACAATCAACTGATTGTATAATGGAATAAATAGTTACATTAATCCTACTCAAAAATGCCACATGCAAATATACTATGGTACAGCAACGGGTGTCTAGAAAACATTTTGAACTGTTTAATTTACAAAGCCTTTTTCCTCAGTTCTTTATATAAGAGACTACATTTAAGAAGAAAAGAATGAAGATGAATAAATAGTTGGCACATGATGAGTTTTCAACTGAAAACAGGGCACATAACCCTGGCACACTGACACCTGGGGTTAATTATCAGGGTTGATGATTAGCGTTGAAATGAGTATCACATAAAGAGGATCGATTGTAAACTGGGGCTAAAGATAAAAGGTAACAAGAGTAAAAATTTGAAAATAGATTGTACATAAGAGCAGTATTATTATATATAGAACAAGACAATTGTACTGATGGAGTACGGTATAATTATGAGTTTCCAAATACACAGGGAACTCTCCGATCTTTTTCAAAAACACCAGAAGAACAAAAACTTAGAAAACAATGACACAAATCAAAGAGGTAAAAAGCAAGAACTTGATATACAGACAAGTTCTAGGCAGAAAGTTTTATACCTATATATGAAGCTTAGTTGATATTTATTATTCATTTGACAAACTTTGGAACTTATCATAGTTGAACAAAAAAGAGTTTTTAGTGTAACTGTAATGTCTTGCAATTTTGTATCGGAAGATTGTAACTAGGTAGAAACTTTTTTGGCGTCTTTTTCAGCTTTAACTTTCCCCTTTTTTTCTCTAGTCTTCTTAGCAATATCACCTGCTTCAGTTTCAAGGAAGTAATCCCACATTCTGAAGGAAGATGCATAATTACCAATGAAATGGTGGTGGTGTTCATCGTGGTGTTCAGCACCAGCCCAAATTGGTAAAAAGTGATGGAATGACCAAGGAAATTCATAACCAGAGTGTGCATCAACAGCTTGATATAATCTTAAAGTAATCCAAATACAAATGGTGAATAAATGTAAATCTCTAGTGAAGTAGCACCAAACGATTGGAATACCAACCGTACCGAAACCAAGTAACATGACTTCAATTGGATGAGCGTATTCAGCGGCTAAACCGAACGGAGCCGCATATCTGTGATGTTGCTTGTGAATATATCTGTAGAAGGAACCGTAATGTAATCCTCTATGGAACCAGTAATGCCATGCGTCTTCAAGTATGAAGAATAATAAAACCTGGAATGCCATTGATTTCAAAGATGGAAATGGAACATAGAAAGAAATACCAATCTTCTCACAAATTGGATGAAAGAACCAAATTGGAAAAGCTTCAACCATGAAATGGGAAATTAAAACAGATTTCATGCATTCCCATTGTTCTTGATTAGAAGGCAACTTGGTTTCTTGAATTTTATATCTTCTGAAATATGGAATTCTATCAACAATAAACCAAGGTAACGATCTACCAAAGTACATGAATTCATGAAGGACAAAAAATAATAATCCAGTGGCAAAAATGTCATTTCCAATATATGTGTAGTAAGTAGCCCATAACTTTTCAATGGCATTCAAGCCTTCAATATGTCTTATCACTTTATAAGTATCCAATAAACTGTTTTGGGCAGCAATTTGGATAGTTTGATCAGTGAAAACGCTAAATGGATGTTGTAAAATGTTAGTATGAAATTATTCTGTGAAAAAATTAAAACAAACAAACAAGGAGCCTTTAAATGTTTTTACGATGAGAAAATAGTTTGGCGTCCTTAAACTGATGACCAATTTTGTATGAAAAACACTTACTTTGATCCCATTGTAAATCCAGAATATCTATAATTAATGGGGTTGAATCTAGAGTGTAATAAAAGGAACTTACCTGATATAACAACAAATGTAAAAGTAGTAAAAATAGAGCAAAATTTTGCCTGGTTGGTAAGATAAATAGTAATATATATATCCTAGTATAACAGATTGGATACTGCACAATCTCATCACGAAATCCCATACAGTAAAGAGAATAGATAACTTTCCAGAGGATAAAACAAATATACGAGGTAAACGAGGAGTGCGTGGATTCACAGCTAAACGAGCGAATGAACTGGAACGACGCTTGAGCCCGATCGGTAACTTTTGACAGGGGATAACTAATAGTTAATTCTTTGCTGATTTAGTTCTAGTCTCATACAATTTAAACACCAAGATGTTCGAGTTTACCTCAATATAGACAGCAAAGTTTAAGTGAATACCTTAAAATTTCATTACTATCCCATTCCTGTTAGACCGAAATCAATAGAGCACTTTGTTGTATCCTCTTTGATCCAAGTTGAGCCTTATGAGCTGCTAGTGAAGACAAAGGGGGTGCCATTCAACCCTGTTGATGTTTGAAATTATTAATTCCTAAGAGATTCCAAAAAAACACAACTTTGAAGTTATCAAATGGTGATTTTTCAGTGATATATTTCTATTTGAAGCATCCATCCCAAGCACCTATTAAAATAGATGATTCCATAGTCAGTGACCTTATTGAACCATATAGTATTAATGGTGCGCTCCAAGATTACTTGATCTTTGATATGAGAAAGGCAACTTTATTAGCTCGAATTCAAAGAGGTATTCCATTTATCTAGGCTGCTGTCTTACCTATCGCCATTCTTACTAATTATCAATTGATTAGTCATCACAAATATTTGAAAGTGGTAATTTATTAGTGTTAGGTGTTGGTACTGTTGTTGAGTCATACAGTGTTTAATTTGTATTACCAAGCCAGGAATGTCATCGCCACTTGTCTTGAAAGTTTTAATGAATGTGTTTTCAGATACGGTGCAAACGAAACATTTGATTACACTAAAGGATATTCAAACGAAGTAGCTGAAAATTCAAAGGTTGTGGAAAAAATCAACTAGCCGGATTTAATATATGATACTTGTTGAGATCATTTATTGATAAACAACTTGAATGACAGTTCGAAGACGAACAAAGAAGGTGGTAAGTACAATTAAACTACCACTATTTTGATTTTATATTACATAAATCCTCAATACTCTGAGATGATTACTAAATAGAGATTTTCAACCATTTTCCTTCTTTTCTTTTGTTTCACCTATCCAATTTTGAACTTTACTTTGATAATACTAGTCTAGATCCTAATTACGGTGAAGTTATCAAGGATATGTGGGAATCTAGTAATTTACAAATTGCAGTTGATTCGGTTTATAAATTTGAAATTGGTTGTCTCGATTCATTGCGAAAAGTCTCCAGAAGTGCTACTAAGGGTAACTTAGTTATGGATTTTTGAATAAAAACTACAATTACAAAGTAATATATGGAAACAAACACAGCATTACACTACAATTAGATATTATATTCAATTATTATCATTTTATCATTATCGAGGTATCAAATGCAATGCTTCAAATTGTGATAGAACCACTCGTCTCTTTTAGTTCCAACTCTTTCAAATCAACAATAATGTTGAATATTCTCAGATAATAGACACTTGTTTTCATTTTGAATGCTATTAAAATTTTGTATAAGTTCAACTTATCTAAGTCTAAATCTGCTTCACATAATATGTTTGTTAATAGTCGTGCTCTGGTACTTGCCAAATCAGGGTCATGGGAGCCTAAAGCAGCTATAAATTCTTGATTATCTCGTTTTAACGCTTCAAAAGAGATGAAATGTTGATCTGTTAGTGACCTTTTGAAGTTGAACTCAGAGATGCAAACTTCCAAAAACCTCAAGGATTTGAAATCTATAGTAGTTAATAGTCTAATAAATTTTTTTAAATCACCCAGTGCTAGATTTAACTTTAACGCTTTTAGTTGCTTGAAACTAGACAAGAACCTAGAAATAATCTTAAAATTTAACCCAATTAACTCGAAATTGGATTCATTGATGGAATCAATTAACAAACTTTTTAGATTAGTATGTTTGGAAATTGCTCTCAAATGATCGAATAACAACTTGCTGAACGTCGTATTGGAGCATAACTGTTTATTGTCGTTCCATTTTAAATTCACATAAACGGATTTCAAATCATCAATAGAGTCAATAACTTGGGCACCAAAGTCTTTGAAATCATTATAAAAATCCAATGCTATGGTATCAAGGTTATATAAATATGGTTTTAGCTGCATTAGGAAGCAACCAGTATCGACTACTTCTTGTAATGAGGGGACACCGTCAACGATTTGTCCTTGCCGTTGAAAAGTGATTTCTTCAAACGCGGTTGGATCCATATGGTTAGGCAATTCAGTATTTTGGGTCACGTCGTTTGCGTAGATTTGGCTTCCGATGAGTTCGGAAATTTCAATAAGTTCTAAAACTTTTAAGCTTTCTAAATCAATGCTTTTTATTAGTGTTTTGGCATCCGTTGAACTCAATAAAAAGTTATTTAATCTTAAGCGGTCCAGCTTCAATTGTTTTTGTTTTCCGGACTTAGTACTTTTAAATAAGTTTTCAAGTCTTAAATCCTTATCCCTTAGGTCATTCTTTTTTGAATTATAACCTATTTCATTTTTCAAGTATCTTATCGGATAACTTCTTATATTAGATTTATTTATACTTAAATTGGACAAATTTCGAAACCTATTTATGTTCAAGTTAAACCCAAAATGAGTTAATGTTAGATCTTTCAGATTGCAGCTACTTAGTAAACTATCCGCTAGTAAATAATCGCAATTCACAGAGATTAGTTTGTCACTTGGGATTAGCTTAATGAGATCGTTAATGTTTGTAAAGCATGAGTTGTAGTTGATTTTTAACGATTTTAAAGAGCTCAAATTAACCAACAGGCTTTTCAATATTTTTATAGATTCAATTTCTATCCCCGGTAAATTCTTATTTATTTCTAACAGTTCAACTAGGGATCCTAATCCCTTTTCACTAGTCACAATGGCTCTAACAAAACTTTTCAGCCCGTAGTTAGTCTTGATTATTGATGATTTAACCTCACTGCCATCAATGATTCTCAAATCGTCAAAGTTTTCCAATTCTTTATGATAGTATAACCTTCTCCCATCAATAATAACAGATCTATAAAGTCTTTTAATATTGATTTGGTGTAATGATCGGTTTGTGAGTAATATAGATGGTAACAGTCGCATTGTAGAAGATTCTCTGAAATATTTAGTGGGAGTTCCATTGGCAGTCTATCTAACATTTTGACTATAGTGAAAATTTAATATATTACAATGAATGCTTTGGTTTACTAAGAGCTAATGTAGTCGATTGTATCAGAAAGAATGCAAGAAATTGTCCTGGATAACTTCAGGATATATAAAAGCATTTATACTTTAAACACAAAAAACACAGCAGATCACAAAACCAAAGTGAAACAAAAAGTACTATTTTCTGCATATTAGAAGTCGAGTGACACAGCTTGATCATTGTCGGAGAAGTACATTGTATACACGTTATATAATATAAGCTTCAACTAACGTACATTAACTTTTTTGAGATTCTCGATTTTATCGGAGTAAAAAGTAACGCAAGCTCACGTATAACATTTGGGGGCAGTCAGGTCTTGAGCAAATTGCGAGATTCGGAAGTCACCTTGAGCGGTAGATATTAAGCTGATAACCATTAGTATGAAACTTATATGATCTATTAAACTCTATGAATATGTTCATCAACATTTGTCTTGGAGTACGATTCTATGTAGATAAACCATGAAAGCAAAATCAAGCACACACAAAAAGTTGGAAGTGAAAACACAGGTAGAACTTCAAATGGAGCACGAATAACAATCTTCTTCGATTGTATCATGAAAACCAGTAAGAAAAGTATATATAAACACTAGATAGAAAGAAGGAAATTTGAAGATTAACGCCAAGTAATTCAGAAAAGAGAACACAGACAAATCCAAAAAGAACAGAGAAAACATACCAAATAAGCTACCAATAAACAACTAAAATCTTATCGTTGTGATCAACTAATTCCTTAACAAATAATTCCCGTTGTTCATTGTCTGTAACTAGAAACAAGCCATTAATATTAGAGTGAGCCGATTTGTAATTAAATTTCACAAAATCTATGAAACTCATGCCAGCTTCCATACATCCCTTTCCAACAAGTTCAGCTTCTTTGCTTTTATGAATACTTATGTTAACTTTAGTGTTTTTGAAGATTGATTCATTAGCTTGAATGACATCCAATATTTTATTGGAATACTCCAGAATTATGTTACCAGCAATAATATGCTTGTGGGCCACCATCATACTAAATATCTTCAATGCAATTAGATCTTGCGAATCCATTTCGGTATTATTCAAAATCAAGTTAAGCGTTGTAATTGAAAACGAATTAGGGTTGAGGATAGTTTCATTTGACAGTAAAGATTGAGTATCCATAGCCGAATCGTAAACACTCAATATCTCATTTTCAATGGGATTTTTAGAATTTATTTGCTGATTGTTGTTGATGAACAAACATTTATGGAATTTTGTCAGTTTGGATAAGGTACCAAATTCACTAAGGATTTCAGGGTTTGCATAATATTCACGGTTGTTCACTGTGGAAATTAACAAATCATTACTGGAAAAGTTTGAATTCAATAGCATTGTTTTGAGGTAATCTTCAGGCAAAGAAAATATGATCTCCGAAGAGAATGGGATGGCATTTACATCACTGAAAACCTTCAAGATACTTAAGATCGAATTCAAACGATGTCCATCAGATTTATAGTTATCCTCGTTTAACATCGAGGCATGCAACAAATCAGCAGTTCTTTGAGTTAATGATTTGACATTGATTCCATGAATAGGTAACTTGGTAGGAATTGATAGATGATCTAATAAAACTAAATTTGTACAAACACTTTCAAGATTATCAACTGGTAAAACCAATTTATCAAATATAACATCTTCATAATTTTCAATGCTTCTTGCAGGAAATGGCCCAAAAGATGATGCCGAATGTCTTCTCTTCTCCAATTCAACTCTTTCCTTTTCTTTTATTTTGCTTTGGACTTCATCTCTGTAAGATTGTGGGTACACCAATAATGTTATTGGAGTTGTCAAAAAAGTGGTAATTAAAGCCATTAAGATAAACATTGAAAATGTTTTTTGAGAAATAATCCCGGCTTTCAAACCAGTGTTTAAAACAACGATTTCCACAATACCTTTACATGACATCAAAATACCAACCGTTAAAGATTCCCTCCAGTACAAACCATGGAATTTTGCAGCAACGAAACCACCAAATATCTTACCCGCCAAAGCAATAGAAATGATACCAACGATATAAGCCCAATCGATACCTTTATCCAAAGAACCTAAGTTAACACTCAAACCAGCCAAGGCAAAATAAAGTGGGACAAAGAATATGTTAACCAAATCTTCAATTCTTTCTGTCAATGCGACAACATAGTTATTTTCTCTTGGAACAATAGTCCCGATAATAAAAGCACCAAATATGGGATGAACACCAATAATATCAGTAAAGAACGCAGAACAAAGCATCAATGTTAAAATAATCATTGTGCCCAATTGAGAAGGGCCATTAGGATTATCGATGTCTCTCAATCTAATTTCCAAAACGTAATGTAATACCCATCTGATAGGATAGACAATAATTAAACACCAACCAATAGTGACTAGACATATATAGACTGTTGTTTCTGATTTCGCGGAGTTTGCTAGAGTGATACTCAATGCTAATAAAATCCAACCTAATAGATCATTTGTAATACCGGCTGCTAAAACAATCACACCAACCCTATCTTTAACCAATCTTAATTCTGTCAAGATTCTTGCTAGGACAGGAAAGGCAGTGATACACATGGCAACAGCTATGAAGACCATAAACGTTGTAAATTTGATCTCTAATAATGATTCATCATGCTTTCTGTACTCGTCCCATAACCCAACTGATATAGCACAACCTAAACCGAAGGGAACTGCCATGTTAAAGATACCAACCGATAAAGCAATCTTGAAGTTCTTTCTGATAAACTGGATATCAACCTCACACCCAACCATAAATAATAGTAAGCAAACACCAACGTTGGCCATAAGTGTTAAACCTGCAATCGACTCTGTCGCGAAAACTGTATCCGTAAAATTAGGGATATGACCCATCACTGTTGGTCCTAGAATGATACCTGTAATGACTTCAGCAATAACTCTTGGTTGTTTGATCCATGATAATGGTATGTATATCAATTGGGCAAAAACAATGATGATTATTGCTTGAAAGAAAAACAATGTATAAGGGCTGCTGGATGAGTACTCCAATGGGTTAGCACCTGCTATGACTCCTGTTACTGTGCCCGCCATTTTGTTTCTTATAGTTAGTATTAAGTAAAAATAAAAAGGAGTAAAGTAATTTCAGTGATCAGATGATCTTCTACAAAATATGGAATAGTTGAATGAATATAGTATCAACTGAGTAAGTGATTACATTTCACTATTCTCTATCTTATCTGATCAAGCTTTAGATCTTGAGGAGAATGACACGAGTTGGTTAATAACAAACAGTGTCATTTTGGGTAGCTGTCGTGCACACAGCAACAGGGCTGAAGATATTAAAACATCTATTCGATCGACTCTGAATCTTGAAACTGAGGACTCTATAAATTATGCTGACATAATCTACCACGGCTAGACACCCAATTGGCCCATCTTTAGTGGAACATATGGAGATATGGTGACAATAAGCAATAAAACACTTACGACTCATGCTACATTCATTATATTTTTCACTTTTAGTCTTTTTTTTGACTTTAAGTGATAGGATAAATCTTGCTTTTGGCTCAATATCAATCTGTGCACAATTACCAAAATAAAAGAATGCTAGCACAACCAGTAGACATCAAAAAGTGGATCAGTGAAAACGAACACCTGCTCCAACCACCGGTTAACAACTTCTGTCTTCACCGTGGTGGATTTACAGTGATGATAGTGGGGGGTCCAAACGAACGCACAGATTACCACGTGAATCAGACCCCTGAATGGTTCTACATGTACAAAGGTGACATGCTTTTGAAAGTTGTTGATGATGGGGAATTCAAGGACGTTCATATCAAAGACGGTGAAAGTTTTTTACTACCTGGTAACATTCCTCACAATCCAGTTAGATTTGCCAATACTATCGGTATTGTCCTGGAACAGGATAGACCAGAAAGCGTTAATGATAAATTAAGATGGTACTGTAGAACTTGTAGAAAAATTTGTCATGAAGTTGAGTTCTATTGTGCTGATTTAGGTACCCAAGTTAAGGATGCTATAGTGGCATTCGATGGTGATAGGGATGCTAGAACTTGTGGTGAATGTGGGACTTTGAACTATTCCAAGCCAAACTAACCTGACTAAAACTTATAAGCACTTGCCTTATTAATCAATTTTTCCATGGTCTATTTATTATTTATTTGTTTGTCTAGGTTGGCCAATAGATGCTGTCCCCTTTAGTTCTTTTGTTACTTGTAATAACAATTTGGAAATATATAAAAGCCAAATCAGATGTTTAAACTAAAGTAAATACACTAAAACTAAACTAAATTGACTATATCTATATATATTGTAATAGAGCTTACGAATATTACACATCTGAATAGTAAGCTATTAGAGCTTACCACTCCTTCTCGATGATCCATACAACAGAAAGCCAGAAGAGTTTTTGGTCTAGCTATTTATCCATATCTTTCCGCTACATACGATAGTTAGTTACCTTTTCACCTTCTTGATATAACCACTCGTTTTATAACTGTATTTCTCGCCATAAAGGTCTAATACCTTGGGACGTACAACGTTAATTGTAAAGACAGGTTATTACACATATACAACTAGAGTAACTTACACACTTTTACAGATATATATCCTTACAAAGTAAATCAACGAGTCCTTTGAAAATACTCACACAAACTTATCATCAAATGCTTCTTCCAACCAGTTGAATAACTTATCATAAACAATAGAGTTAGCATTGTTATAGTTAATGTTATGGTTTGAATCGGGAAAGATGTGCATATCGTAATTTTCAACTATGGAAAGATCAAACTTATCCAACAGATGCATCGTATTCTGAATGTGAACATTATCGTCACCGGTGCCATGCATTATCAAGAATCTGGTAACATCCTTGAATGCACTGAAGTCAGTGATTTGAGAACAGATGTTGTACCCATCTGGATTTTCGGTTGGTGTGTTCATGTATCTCTCAGTATAAATAGAATCATACAATAACCAGTTTGTAACTGGAGCAACTGCCATACCATATTTAAATGTGACACCACGATCGTACTCTAAGGTCTTCAATGTAGTGAAACCACCATAAGACCAACCCCAAATAGCAGTCTTTGTACCATCAATGTAGCCTTTGTCCATGATTAATCTTTGTGTTGTTTCAGTGATATCACGGGGTTCCCAATAACCAATTTTATCTTTGGCGTGTGACTTGTACTTCCAGCCACGCCCACCAGTGCCTCTTGGATCAATATAATAAACGATAACTTCAAGATTTGAAGCGACAATTTCATCAAAGTAGAAACTAAATTCAGAGTTCAATTTTTGTGAACCGGGGCCACCGTACACTGCAACTAAAATTGGATACTTATTTGAAGGATCAAAATTAGCTGGCTTGACTTCGACAACATCAATTGATGTACCATCTTCCAAAATGACTGCAAAGTAGTTCTTTGTTGGAACCAAGTAACTCTTCAAGTCTTCTTCAGTTTGCTTAGCAAAATTCAGGTTTTGAACATTTTCATAAACACTAAAGTCTGTAGCCATCGAGGACATGTCAACAAGTTTGTTGGTTGGAAGGTTTGGACCGCTATAGGTAATATAGCCGTACTTACCACCAGCAGAGCAAGTTAAACTGTATGTACTAACCAACGAAGTATCAGTTAAAGGTTTAACAGATTCGGCACCGGTTTCTAAGTTAGTTTGATAGATCTGTCTTTCTAAGGCATTACCCGCAGTTCCAACAAAGTAAACAACATTGTCGATATTGTTATAGCCTAAGACGCCAGTCATGACGTCCCATTCACCCTTTGTCAAGATCTTTGGTTCAATGGCAGTAGCAGATTCAAAGTAACCCAAATGGTCGTAGTAGTCGACAACGATAGAGTCAATATATCCACCAACAGAGTCTGGTAGGACATAAACGTTACCATTGTTCAAATACCAACCGTCATAATCTGCTGTGTTAATCGATCTAACGACAGTGGATGATTTATCAGCGGAATTGTAAACTCTAATATCAACTAATCTACTGGCCCTGTTTGATTCCTTAATCAGTAATTCATTCGAAGTAATCCAGGAAACTTGGTAAACGACAAAGTCTCTTCCCAATTTGGAATCATCGTGAGAAATTGAGTCAGTAGTTTGTTCTTCGACTGAATAAACGTTCACACTGAGCAGTGGATTGGCAAAACCTGGCTTAGGATACTTCAATTTTTCAACTTCTGGGTACTTCTTGTTCCTGAAAAATTCAAGGTTATATTCTGGAACATTAGTGTCATCAAATTTTATATAAGCAAAGTGTGATTCATCAGGGCACCAGTAAACGGCCTTATCAGTACCTAATACTTCTTCTTCATACACCCAATCAGGTTTACCATTAAAAATATCATCTGACCCATCATCAGTAACTTGCGTCGTCTTACCTGATGCCAAGTTCTTGATATAAATGTTATGCTTATACACAAAAGTGACAAAGTTACTTTTTGGTGATAGTTGAGCAAAACTTATCTTTGGAACATTGCCATCTTTTTCAGAGAAAATAGGTTTCATTGTGCCAGAATCAATGTCCAGCATGAAGTATCTACCAAAACTAGAGTGTCTAAACTCTTGTTCCCAATCAGAGATAACTAAAGCTTTATTTAACTCAGAAGATATTTGTAAAATAAATACTTTGTACTTCTTTTCACCAACTTTAATTTCATTGGTACCACCAGCAAACAACATCTTTTCATAAGTTGGGTCAGATGCCTTTTTCAATAGTTCCATAGAACCAGCTCGGTGAATATAATAACCTTCATCATTTTCAGCGGTAATTCCTACGATATCAAGGAACAAGGCACCGTATTGGAAAGTGTGGTATAACCCTAGTCTTTCATCTTCTAAAGTCATCTTCATTGGTTTTTTACTATTTGGGTTTCCAATAATTCCACCAATTTTACTTTTAGACTTGGTGTTATCAGCCTTACCTTGGCCAACATTATCTTTTGCTCCATCATAAGCATCTGTACCGTTACCAACCTCAGGATGATACAGATTCGTGTTTGTCATGTTACCAGATCTGGTAAATGCAATTACCAAAATAAACCAAATAAGGAAGATAACACCAGTAAAAACAAGTGCTCTTTTCTTGTTCTTATGTGAACTGAAGACTGCGTTGATCTTCTGTTTCATAGTAAGTGGACCAACATGGTCGGTTAATAATGGAACATGTCTAGAGTTCCCTGATGTGTAAACAATGCCGTCGTTGTCTTCATCTATGGCAAATTGATTGATACTCTCCAAGACATCTGAGTTTCTGCTTGAGTTTGGGGATTGTAGCTCCATGTCATAATGGAATCGTTGATCCGATGAGGAGTTATCGCTTGCTCCAACCATTTTTGTCTGTTTAATAAATATCTATGTGCCCTTTGTTTGACTATATTAGTTTGATTTCAAAGTCGTAAAGGTGAAAACTAGCTGATTAATACTAAAAATGTTTCAAAATTCTTAACAGTAACGTGCAATGTGATATACTCATAAATGGTAGCTTTATACAAGAACGATAATATTATGCCCATAAGTACATATATTTATCTCCAACCACGCTCGAAAAAAAATACTCTCAAACGGCTTCAAAGCTAGTTTTTTAAAACACGAGTGTTTCAAGCTTTTTAGATCGGTCGAAATTGATGGGATGATTTGGTTTATTTAATGCATAGACGTTGTGGCCTACATGCCGATTGGTAGTGAATATTGGGGCATACAAAAATTACACTTATTGTGTTGAGTTGGATAACTTGCTGCTGTTCAAGCTCAGCGTTCGTTTCAGAAACGTGATTTTCACTATTTTACATTACTCGGCGACTATTAGTATCAAACAAGGATTAGTTTCCTATTTGATGATTTTTTTGCTGGTACGCGACTTGTTACGATCTCTCGTTTTCCTTACTTGTAAATACAAGAACCATTTTTCGCGTTGTTGTCGTTTTGGCTTCAGGCCGACTTCGAGGTGCTTCTTATACTAGATATATGTTACATTGAAACCAGCAGATTTCATGAGAATAGTTGAATATACCTTTGAAGTTAGTGAAGTAAGACTCTTTAACAAGAATAATAACTACAAATATGACTCAAGCAGAAATAAATCTTATTTCTCAACAACAAGAAGCAACTGTGATTCACTCCGTTGAAATGCAAGAGGGAATGGAAGAGGACGAGGACGACGAATATTCTACTGGACCAGCTGCTATTACTCAACTTACCGGTAATGGGATTACTCCCAATGATATCAAGAAGCTTAAAGAGGCAGGCTTTCATACTGTTGAATCAATCGCATACACACCGAAGAGACATTTGATGGCTGTGAAAGGCATATCTGATTTAAAGGCTGATAAGCTCATGGCCGAAGCATCTAAGATTGTCCCACTTGGTTTTACAACAGCCACTGAATTCCATCATAGAAGATCAGAATTGATATGTTTAACCACTGGTTCGAAACAACTAGATACTTTATTGGGTGGTGGAATTGAAACCGGTGCTATTACTGAAGTCTTCGGTGAGTTTAGAACAGGAAAATCTCAGTTATGTCATACGCTGGCAGTTACTTGCCAATTACCTGTTGATATCGGTGGAGGTGAGGGTAAATGTTTATATATTGATACAGAAGGTACTTTCAGACCAATTAGATTGGTTGCTATTGCTAGAAGGTTTGGCCTTGATGAAAATGAAACATTGGATAATGTTGCCTATGCTAGAGCTTATAACGCCGATCATCAATTACAGTTACTTAACCAAGCTGCTGACATGATGACAACTTCAAGATTTTCCTTGTTAATCGTGGATTCTATCATGGCATTATACAGAACAGACTACAGTGGTAGAGGCGAGTTAAGTGCTCGTCAAATGCACGTTGCCAAGTTCATGAGAATGCTACAGAGGCTAGCTGACGAATTCGGTATTGCCGTTGTGATCACCAATCAAGTTGTCGCTCAAGTTGATGGTGGTGCAATTTTTAACCCAGATCCGAAGAAGCCAATTGGTGGTAATATCGTGGCACATTCTTCAACTACAAGGTTGTATTTCAAGAAAGGAAGAGGTGCCAATCGTATTTGTAAGATTTATGACAGCCCTTGTTTGGCAGAAAGTGAAACTGTTTTTGCACTAGGGCAAGGCGGTATTATAGACCCTACTGATGAATCAGAGGTCAATGAGGATGAAACTTGAAGTTTTTGTTTGTGTTTTTTGTTTCTGACTTGTTTCTGCTTTTTTGCGTTTATATTACTTATTATTTATACCTTGAGAAGGTGGCGATGTGGTTCAAGCCCCCACCCCTTTATTCGTGTGCTCTACTTGTTTTTACGTTTTGTTTATAATTGAATTTAAATAACTGCGAACCATCTTGTTATCATGCATACTCTACATCTTGATACCAAGATCAATTATGCGTGTACGTATTCAACATTAAAAGGCAAAATCGCATGGATCCGACCATCAGTAAGAATATACTGTTACACAATAAATATATAAATAAATAAATAGATACATCAACATAAAAAAAACAGGATAAACTGAAAACCCAAAAGGGGAACACAGAAAGAGAAAGCAAAATTAAAATGATGTGGATTTTAGCCGTTTATTGAAACATATTTAGAATTCTGGTGCCATGTTAATATCAAACCAACCTAAGAAATCATCCCCGTTTTCCATCCAGTTTTCACCTCCTTGTTGCTGAAAAATAGAATCAATGAAGTTGTCATTAACCAGATCGGTGTTGACAGGCGATTGGTTCACGGAATTAGGATTCGAATTACTATTACCGGTATTATTTGTTGATGGAGAATACGAAGAGGACAAATGTTGCTGAAGCTGTTGGAGTTGCGAAGCATTTGGTATCTGTGGTTGCTGTGTTGTGTGTTGTTGAGATGGAATTGCTGATATTTGCTGAGGTGGAGTCGGTGATGGAATTGATTGTATAGGTACAGGTTGTGTTGGCTTAAGCTGAATTGCTTGCTCGGGTGTAGTGTTAGGTCTTGCTGCAGTTGAAGGAAACAATGGAGGAGGAATCATACCATTGGCACCTGCCGCAATAGATGTCGTGGAAGGTGTTCTCATTATTGAACTGCTTCCGTTAGCAGGAGCTTGTTGTTCTGAAGCTTTTGCGTCATCTTTTTTTCTTTGTCTAGGTTTCGATTGTTTCTTTGGCTTGACATGAACTAGTTGATGTTGTTGTTGTAGCTGATGTAGTTGTTGCTGCTGCTGTGTGGTAGCTGCTGGAGCTGCTGGAGCTGCTTGAACCTTTTTTGGTGAACTTTTACCTTTGTGTTGAAATTTCATTGGCTGTGTGGTGGAAGTTGAACCATGTTTTAAAAGCGATCCTGTAGCTTCTAGCATTGCGAGAGGAATGCCATTAATTTCTGTTGGATCTGATAAACCAGCAGCTGTGGCAGATGCTTTAGCATTCAAAATAGCTCGATCAGTTGGAACTAACGTTGTAACTGTTGTACCACTTGGTGTTGTTGTGGTAATTGCCGTGAAATTATCTTTTGTTATTTGATTATAAAATGGTAAAGGTAAAGCTCTTTTATTACACTTAGGTTTATCAATGCTCAATGATTCTCCATCCTTTTTGTTTTGTGCTTCAACTTGCAGACGCCTTCTTGCCTCATGAATACACCACACCAAATCGTAAAACAATGAACCAGTCAGATGGGATCTCATCCTAACAATAATACCCTCTGATTCAGTAAATAGTTCAGCATTAGTTATGATAACAAAGTTCAACTTTTCTAAAACTGTGGCAGTTCTACTAATATCATTTTCAACATCTTTCCAAGCAGCCAACATGTTTCTGAACAATCTATGGACTGTCAAAATCGATTGTCTAGCGGAATCAATGTATTTGGGTAATAAATATGATGTTAGATGCAACCTGAACAAAACAAAAGCGGCCACCGTGACAGAATGTCTAACGTAGATGGGATATTCTGTAAGCTGTCTGGTCTCTGTTAATTTCGACATGATAGTAACAATTCTAGTAGCAGATAAGTAAGCTTGGGTAACATATTTTGTTTGGTCTTCACTAGGAGTCTCTGGTAAGAAAGCAAAACAGCAAACCATCAACTGAACATATAAGTAATAAATCTCAACAACAATATCATCAATTTGCAATTTGAATGCAAGTCTTTCCAATTCTCTTTCTAAAATGGACAATGCGCCAGCTCTATTCTTAGGTTCCATTAACCCATCTGGACTGGTAACACTCAATCCCATAACGCTCACCAGTTTTGCTTGGAAAATCGCCAAACTTAAAAGACACCTAAAATTCTTAGGTAAGCTTTGATCAACTCGTGCACTTTCTAACAAAAAATCAGTTTGAAGGGAAGGAGGTAAGCCCAAATTTGATGACCAAAACTGTTCGCCAAAGAACACAGCCAACCATGTTCTTGTTCTCCACTTCTCGGCATCAGGTAAAGCAACTTGAGTTCTTGAGAATTCACTGATAAACTTACCTCTGTGTAAACCTAATTGTAATGACAGGTTCTTTGCTAAACCTACAAATCTATATGAGCAATCGTCTAAAACTTTTTGGTTTGGTAGTGGCCAAGTACTCAGAATTAGCAATGCTTGAACAATATGAGTGGATCTTGGTGTCCGTATCCAACATGTCTCAATAGCCAATTGTTTGATTAATGAAGCCAAAGACATGTATAACGTCGGTTCTGGATCAGAAAGACATGCTGTCAACATAACAGTCCAGAATAGAAGTTGTGACTGCTGAGATAGTTGTATACAATCATTAGAAACCATGATAGGTAGGTAGGGAAGGTAATTGGTTGTGAATCTTTGATGTAATTCTGTAGCTTTTTCTAGAGTGATTTTAACATCCCCTAAGTTGAATTCAGTAATTGATGTATAAGGCATTGGTGCTGGGGAGGTTGAAGTAAGTTTCAATGGAGTTGTTGACGATGTAAACGTTCCTGTAGGGCCATCAGACAGCTGTGAATTTGTGAAGTCGTGCGGTGATTCGGCTGTCTTTCTCACTGCGGTTTCTAAAGCTAGTGGTAAAGAATTTTTACTTGTGGTTGAATCATTTATTAGTGGGATTGAATTGGATCTAGCTTCAGCTGATAGCAACGTAGGATCCTTTTGCAGGTGGGTCTTCGCAACCATTGGAGCGCCAATATACGAAGCTGATCTTGATGAGCTCTCTAACTGTAGTCTTTCTTGATCTCGCCGTAAAAGGTTTGGAGTTGACGTTAGAATTACCTGTGATATCAGACTTTCGTTTCTAGTTAGAAATTCAATCTTTGATCTCAATTCATCGACATCATTTCTCAAAGATTGTATTTGTGACCCTTTTTTAGGTCTGAATTGGGGATCAATTTCACATTTTAAATCCATTCTTTCACATCTAGAACAAGCGCTTGGAAATCTTTCGGATGCATTACACTTTATTTTGTGTTGTCTACAGTGCGTGCATGATGTAACTGGTCTATGCCCGGCCGGTGGGTTGGAAGAAGGAGCTAACGATGTTCCTGTTGGTGAGAATGGTGCAGGTGTGAAACTTTCTTCTTTTTTTTTCTTTGATTGTTTTGGGTCAGGGATTGGGGACTTTCTTTTGCCGGAAGCAGGTTTAATGTTTTTCTGTGCATGGATAGAGTGAAAATCTGATCCATTTGGTGGTAGCAGTTTTCCATCGTCTTCAATCTTCGGAATGGTATTCACAATACTGTGATCCTCGCTGGAAATTTGATGATTTGACATTTTTGTTTGTTTTGAAGTATAATATGCACCAAATTAAGAGGTTTTCATTCAAGTTTAAAAAAGGCAGATGAACTTTTAACAACTGTTGTTCATTTGAATTTAAGTCGAGATTCTCGGAGGTCTATAAAAGTTTCAGTAACAGGCTTAGACTTTTAATATTAACAACAAATCCTATCTCAAACTTAAAATTGAATTGAATAGTAGATAGGCCTGATTAGAGTTCTAGTAGCTAATGTATCTCGATGTTAAGTTACCTTTATATTTGTAAGTTTGACTGTTTCTTTGAGAAAACAATGTCGGCAACGTTAGATGCGAAAAGCGATGGTTCGGTTTGAGACGACTAATGACCTTGATATCTTCGAATATTATAATTCTTCAGAACAACTTGGGTGGGTGGACTAATATCCTTTTTGTTTGGCTAGCTTCTAGTTGGTTAGAGGTTTCGTGAGAGTATTGAAGAAGGAAGATGAATTTTATCTGTGGTGACTCAAAATTATACATCTATGTATTTATCAATCTTCTTCTTATACGGTATCAGTTCATACTAGTCTAATCCGCTTACTTGTTCCCCCGCGAAATATACGCTGTACCTCTCCATGGCGGGCTGATTTTTCACGGAAGCCCTGCCTTCTTGCGGATCTTCTTCCTGCCGGAAAATTTTCATCTAGACGAAGACGAGAGGCTTCTTTGTATGTCCTCCATTGGCTTAAGAGCGCGTGATTAGGGTGAACTACCTCTACGACAATGACAGAGTTGCAAGTTTATTCCGCCTTACAAATAAGATTGAACTATCCCTTATCTACACCCTATTTTTTCCAATTAAATTGTCACTATAGTTGATAGTTCATTGATAATAACGCAAAACCGGATTTAAGAGATCAGAATCTATAGTTCCGATGAATGCTGCTTTTGGTTAATAACGACACACTTGGAAAAAGCGATGGCTCAAACTACTATCATTAAATTTCTTTAACTTATCAAATCAAGTTCTCGATATAAATATAAATAAGGCTTTGTTGAGTAATATTATACCAATAGAACATTAAACCAAAACGAAAGTAAAAATAGAAGGCCAATTGGATCTTTCAAACAACAATTTGTGGATATATATATGTAGTGTTTGATTATTTTGAAACGGCTTGAAATTATGATACAAGGCTCTGTTTCAGATAGCTAGTTTAAACCTTAGTGTATCTTAGGTATGGTTTAACTTCAGTGAATTCGCCAAACTTCTTCTTTGCATCTTCGTTTGAAACCTTTGGGGGAATGATAACATCATCACCAACAGTCCAGTTGATTGGAGTAACAATACCCTTCTTATCAGCCAATTGCATAGCATCAACAACTCTTAAAACTTCTAAGGTATTTCTACCACATGATGGAGGGTATGCCATTATTAATCTAATTTTCTTTGAGGGATCGATAACAAACACAGACCTGATGGTCTCAACAACACCTCCAGATAAGTTTTTAAAACCCTCTTCGTCAACCATATCAAACAAATATGCAACTTCTCTTGATTCATCAGCAATGATCGGATATTCAAATTTTTTACCGCCTAATGAAATATCCTTAATGTCTTTGATCCAGGCATGGTGCTTTTGGACACCTTCGGATGATAAACCGATCAACCTGACGTTTCTAGCATCAAATTCTGGCTTTAATTTGGCAAAAGCTCCAAGTTCAGTTGTACAAACAGGAGTAAAATCAGCTGGGTGTGAAAATAAAACGGTCCATGAATCATCAATGAAGTTGTGGAATTCAATGTCACCTTCGGTAGATGGTGCTTTGAAATTTGGAACAATAGATCCAATTCTCAATCTTGGTTGAGAAGTAGCATCAAAGGTAAAAAATCTAGCCGGTGTAGTTCTAACGATGAAAGCTGAACTTGGGATCCTAGTAGATGATAACTTTACTAATTGTCTGGAAAACATTTTGGGGTGTAAAGTAATGTAAAAAAATTAAAAATAATGTGGGATGATAATGATGGAGTTGTTTGAAAAACAAAATTTGACTGGGTTATATATAAATAATTCTCAAAGAAACCCGCCCCAAATATTATGCCCCCCGTTGGTCTCCCCACCAAGAATTTGGTAATAGTTGACATAACGTATGAACTGTGAGAGCTGAAAACTGCCCATTTATTAGCTAAAAAATTATTCTCTAAGAGTTACGTAATCAATACTTAATATTTTATTAATGAGCATGTTATCTTGCAAAAGAGAACTAAAAGTTGTTGTAATATCAGGTGATAACAAAACGCCACCTTTGCGTCCCAAATTATGCAAGAGCTCATTTGGCTTGAACCTTGGATAAGGGATTGATACATCCCATTCCACAAAGTCTTCAGCACTAAAACAGACTTACCAAATGCCTGGAAAGTAGCTGCTATGATCTAGATGAATTGTGAGGTTAAGAAAGAACCAGAAATATAATTATCGGCTAAGTATCAGACAACACAAAATAGTTTGGTTGTGAAACGCCATGGGAGGTAGTGTCTTACCAAACAAGACAATCTGTTGATACGATAAGTAATCATCATTTAATAGTTGATCAATGTGCTAGGAAGAAATACAAGTGCCACTTCATTCGTGTTTAACTAAAATGATAATGATGCTATGCATTTTTTTCTGTAGAGTTTGGTTAGGGACCCTGAAAAATAACAGATGTAATTTGATATAATAGTTTGTATTAATTAAATGTAGATAGACACGGATGTTTTTAACGCAACCCTTCAGGATGTCTATTGAATGAGAAGAAGGTATTTTCCTGCGATATAAGAAAAACCCATGATTCACTTCCTAGGTACGCTGGTTGCATGGCAGCTGGCCATTAATAAACTTATAACTAATTGGTAATCCCAAGACCATATTCTTTTCTGTTTCAAACTTGGATACGTGTAATTGTAATAGTTATATACCTTCTATTACTATGCTCTTATATACAGAAACGATAACAGGTGGCGCAGGAACCCCTTTAGAATTTGGCAAAACGCTAACTCAACCCTCCAGTTTTTACTCATTTTATCATATTCCGAGTTCTTCTTCAGTTTTACGTACCAACACAAAACTTCCTCCTTCCGTTGTTTCGGTTATCTGTAAACCACTACTCATTTTCACATGGTTGTACACTTTACATAGTAAAATGATTCTCCTATTATGCTCGAAAGATAAATCGAACAAGAGTTGGTATCATTGCGGGGTTCGAAGGCGGTAGCGCTCATCACCTACGTTGCTAAATTGCTACAAGTTGTCTGCAATCAACTACCTTCTTTTTCACTGTTTTGCAAGCAGATAAAATCTATACAACAAAATAGATCAAGTCTTTTGACTTGAAGTTTTGTTTTCGTTGAGAAAATTCGTGCTTTATTTTTTTGTTTTTCATCATGTTTGAAAGATCGCTTGTGGCATAAAAAAAAGGCCTTACTATTATCCAGGGTGTTCTTCACCTGCTTCAACCTACCTTGGTTCCTAAACTACAAAATTAAATCACAAATTTTGAATTTCAGCTATTATTTTCCCAGCTCAAGGACAGCAAATTTGGTGTATTTCATAGCATTGAATTGGATGTCTTCAGCAATAAGAGAATACTCCGTGGACCCCTTTCTAACCAAAACTGAGAAGGCAACATCCGACTAGGGCAAAATTTAAATAAAGTATTCCTTCCAGGCTGAACAAGTGATCTATTTATAGCTATATTTCAAAACAAACCAAAAATATAAAAAAAAAGTTTTAACGAAAAACTGTAAGAAGTATTCAGTTCGTACAATTGAACCACAACACTAACCAATAATGAAGAGATCACAATCTTGGCTTCGATACAACAAATGCAAGTCAAAATCAATGGTTTCAACGTATGACGGGTGTGTGGCCGAGAGGTTTAAGGCGTCAGGATCAGAGGGATACATTGACTTGGGCTACTAACACTACCTGGAGGCTTGAACTATATTCTGAGAATACCCGGGAAATAGTACAATATTCCTGTAAAGTCGATGTAAAATTTCTACCTGATCTACCTGATTTTCCACACGGAAAGCGTGGGTTCGAACCCCATCGCACCCAGTTTACTTTTTAGTTTTTTTTATGTTCACGGAACAATATCGACAAACAACAAATATACAGCAAAGAAGAGATGTGATAAGATTAACAAAGCTAGATTGCTCCCTCTAAATAAACTTTCTGCCCCTCCTGTACCAAATATGCAAGTCGCGCCTTGACTAATGCTCAATGTTCAAGAATAGTGCTCTCGGATGGGGGTTTTCTGGTCTAGTCACATGGTGGTGCTTAATCTACTGGAGCTAGGTTTTGGCGTTAAATGTTAAGTTATATACTAGGGCTAGAACATTACCATTGAAACAGTATAAAGTTGACTATTGAAGAATTATTGAAATTCGGAAGTATGTCAATGTTGACAAACCTGGGAGATGATTCACAATTACGTAGTGTGGGTATTTGCAAATACACAACTTTCCAAATCATGATGATGTCAGATACTTTTTTTCGAGTACAGACAGCCGGAAATTAGAGCATACCAACACAACTAGGCTGAACATAGTATCTGATAAGCAAAGTGATGTTTCAAAAGAATTTCTGCACTTTTATTTCATTGAGTTGGTCAATTCCTCGCCGTCTTAAGACTGAAAAATGAAACACTATAAATAACTATTTATATATGAATCTTCAAAGTAAAGCCATACAGAGTCCACTAGAATATGGATTACTTTTCTTTTCTAGGAGATTGGAAGTCACGTTCTTACGATGCGATAAACTGAATGTAGGTACCTACCTATACGAGCGAGAGATACCATATGGTTTTTACAATGCCTTTGGGTAAATGAATATGAGTCTTGTCTTCTTCAATTTTGATACGTAATAACTCTCAAGTTTTTTCCAAGTTTTATGATTCAGTCTGGTCCTCTCTACCCCTCTTGATGCTTCTAAATCTAGTGCTGAAAAGGATATGAATCAGTGCAGAATTTCATATATGTGTGCAAGAACTATAAATAGTATTCCGTTTCTTACAAACTCTAATGACATATTTTTATCGTCGTTAGACTTCACAATCGGTTGACACTTATTTTATTGAAAGAATTATCTTTAATTCAGGGTGAATTATTGGTTTTCAAAACTTGCATTTTCATTTAATAT
Organism: Ogataea salicorniae; assembly: GCA_030557545.1. NCBI lineage: Eukaryota > Fungi > Ascomycota > Pichiomycetes > Pichiales > Pichiaceae > Ogataea > Ogataea salicorniae. The sequence goes on from JAKTPI010000032.1 coordinate 123,576, forward strand.
TACATTTATCAGCTTATGATCATTTCAACCAGATGCGTTCAAATTTATTCTTTGTGTTTTACTTCTTTACTTATTTTCTTTCTCTATATTCGCCTGGTTTAAATCTTGCGTAAATAATAATAGTTTTGTCTACCATTATTCATACAACATAACTCAAGCAGCTATATCAATGTCGTTTTAGAAGCTGTTAGATTTATATTGCGTCAAAATTTCTCCATAGTTGACTCATGGAACCTGACAAATTATTTAAACTTTTAGATTGTGCATGAATCATTATATTTTGGTTGTTTCTCTGTATACCCAGTTGACTGATTGTTTTTTTTTTGATATCTGCCGAAGGGCCTTTGAACCAGCTCTAATTACAGCTCTACTTATTAATCACTTCACTTACTAAACAACTTAAATTGAAGCTTGAGGATTTCAACTGCTGCAGCGGACATTTTACGTTTGACGTGGACATCAACTTAAGAGAGGTTTATTTCTCTACCATAAAATACACTGTCTCGGAAGTATTTGGTTGTGAATAAGTCAGATTCATATTTTGGTATTTCTGATTATATCAGTTATCATATTGTCTTGAGTACAAGAATTGAAAGAAGGTTTTGAAAGCGGAAATTCAATACGGGTATATTAACAGCAAGATGATTTTCCCCTTCTATTGATTTTGGGTTCTTTGAACTGTGATGATATAAACATAGTAATAAGGTATAAGTATTTTATAACTGGATAATAGATGTTGGACTTGGAATGCGTAATATATAGTGAAAATAAAGATACAAGTTCTGTTGTTTTCACAGTATATCTAAATAAAATAGAAATAATAGTTAGAATCAACTGAAGAATATACAATTCATATAGTAAAAGTGTAATGTAACATACTACGGAATATCTGACTGAAGCTTTCCAAAATTAAGGACAATAAAAAAATAAAAAGATGCTTTATAGAAAGTTAAACTTGTTGAATGATATGATATCCTAATAACCTAGTAAACTGGAACAAGGATATAAATATCATCCGATTTGATAACCAACCAAAGATACAACTTTGGTCAAAATTGATGAAACCGTAGTTAAGAATAGCACAGTCAATGATTGGTAACGAGTTATTAAAGCGTTCATACCAATACATACAGAAGGACAAAAATAAAGGATAGATATACTAATACTTGTGAGTCGAGTCTAGTATAAGTAGTAATTTTTGGGATTCCAACAATTAGTAGTCTTCAATATGCATATTCCTGCACATCCGCGGCTCTACCTATTCCAAAAACAGTATTGCGGCTTTGAGGGTAAAATATGGAGCCGTTTTGATTCTCCAGAAGATTGCTCAACAGAGTTGGGTAATTGTTCTCTTTTATATATATATATATGACACCAACTTTTTGAGGTTTATTATATTGTGGGAGAATAACCTCATATATTTGTCAAAATTTAGCGTCTAGCTCACTCTTCTATATTCTTTGCTCATGGTACAAGTTTATCTGTTTGGTTAACGTGTTTGAGATTTCATTTCTATGAACATTTGACCCAATTTAACTATAAATCTGAAGATAAAGCAACTTCAAAACCGATATAAAATATCGAGTCTTCTTTTGGAACAACACACTTTAGTGCTTGAGTGCGTTCTTTCAAATGTTTTTAATTATACTTTTCTTACCTACTATTATTTGACAGTTGCAGAACTGAATTATAAAGGTTGAAGTGTTGATTCTGATCAATACACAATAGCGGGGCTGTTTTAACCCTTCATAAAGATTTCGAAGAACATCAAACTATACCTTACTGTTTACCAACCTTTGCATACTGAATACAGCGTATTATTAGGTGATACGTTGATATATCATCTAAGGTTAAAAAAAAAAAAAAAAAAAGTCACAAGACCTTAATCAAGTTAATAATAAATTGAACTAAGTGTCAGATCATTAGAAAGAATAAGGAGATCATCCACATAAAGTGCAAGCAA
>JAKTPI010000033.1:0-124523 GCA_030557545.1 Ogataea salicorniae
CCTCTAAGAAACATCGTACTATCAATGTTAAATGGTTTAAACCTTTCAATGAACGCTCTTCAATTTATTCAAAACAACCACCTATCACTGACTTGGAAGTTAAATCAAGAATTAATGAAATGGTTTCTGTCTCCGGTTTTGATTATCATAAGAAGCTTATTACTGTTGCTTGGAAGGATTGTCACCCAGGCCACACTTCCACTATTAGTTATAAACAATTTGAGTTAGCCGATACTGATCTTCAGGATATGTTGTTGCGAAATGCTCAAGTATTAAACGTTACTGCGCCATCTGACGCTGCTCTTACCGTTTCTTAAACTCGAGGACGAGTTTCTTTGGACGGGGGATGATGTAAGGTATCTATCCTACATTTTCATCCTTACTCTAATCAACTACTTGCTGTCGGACTTAACTATTTATCTCCCATTTTTACTTTATTACTTATCCCCTATTTTGTCAACTATTTTCGGACTTTACTTTTATCTCCTATTTTTGTTTTTATCTTTTGAATTGTTTCCTTATTATTTTACTATATATATTTGTGTATTTCCCATATGTCTATTTAGATTCCTTTCCTATCGATTATAAGAAAGGGCATCAAAGAGAATATCAATTTATTATTCAATCAGTTTTAAATAACTATCGATCCCTCTCACACTTTAAAAAATCTCTCCTTAGCTCAGATGGAAGAGCATGAGACTGTAACTGTTACACGAAATCTCAGGGTCCCCGGTTCGATCCCGGGAGGGGAGACATGATTTTACTTTTTTCCTAGTGTACTAGGAACATTGCCATTAAACGTATTTATTTAATTTATGCTTCAAAAAGTGCCTTGAAAGTTCAACACTAATTTATTCAATCGATCAATCGACTAAACTTATATAAATGATAGATAATTTGGATATGAACAACCACATAAAAATCAAATATTTGAAGATGATAATTAATCGTGGGGTCCCAAACTTTCCTTTAAATGAACCATTTCTTCAAATTCTTTTTCATCTTTGAAGAGACCTAGTTGAATGGAACTATCTTTCATTGAGAGATGATTTGCTTGGGAATTAGAGGCAACATTGGAAGCGATATTGTAACCAAATTTAGATTGTAACACACTAGCCACTGGGAAAGATGATTCATCAACCATTGATTGAACGGTGGTGACATTTGCCTGAATATCTTTGATACAGAAGGTTGAGAATGATTTGCAGCCATCACTTAATAGCTTGATAGAGTTCAAAATGTTTTTGGCGATGATTGGTTTGAAAGCGTTCAATTGGAATTGGCCTGATGCACAACTCATGGTAATTGTGGTATGATTACCAATAACCTGTGAACAAACCATAGTAAGGGCTTCACATTGAGTAGGATTAAATTTGCCAGGCAAACAAGTAGAACCAGGTTCATTTGTTGGCAATCTTAATTCATTATAACCACCAGTTGGACCTGATCCTAGTAGTCTAATATCATTAGAGATCTTGAATAACGAAGCAGCGATAGTATTTAAAACTCCAGAAAGTTCCAAAATTGAGTCATGTGTTGAAATGGCTTCAAACTTATTTGGAGCTGTTTTGAAATCAACACCTGTAATTCTTGAGATTTCACTAGAAACTTGTTGATCGAAACCTTTGAGAGTATTGAAACCGGTACCAACAGTCGTGGCACCTTGGGCTAATAGTTTCAAACGAGGAAAAACAGAACGAACTCTATCCATTGAAAATTGAATTTGTTGTGAAAATGCTGAGAACTCTTGACCTAAAGTAATCACATTAGCATCTTGTAAATGAGTTCTACCAATTTTGACAATGTTAGAGAACTCTGCGACTTTCAAGTCAATACAATCTTTCAACATTTGAAGAGAAGGCAATAATGAGTGAACAAGTTCAAGAACAGTTGCAATAGTCATAGCAGTTGAAAAAGTATCATTTGATGATTGGGACATATTGACATGGTCATTTGGATGAACTGGTTTTTTTGTTCCTCTAAAACCACCTAAAATTTCATTACTTCTATTGGAAATGACTTCGTTGACATTCATATTAGTTTCTGTTCCAGAACCTGATTGATACAAACCCAATGGGAAGTTAGCAGGAGAGATATCACCCTTGACAACCTCATCACAAGCCTGTTGGATGGCAGAGTTCAAGAATGGGTTCAAATCTTTGTTTATACAATTCACACTAGCAATTGCTTTTTTAAGTAGGGCGAATGCAATGATTAAGTTGAATGGTAATCTTTCAGTTTGTTTTTCACCTATTTCAAAGTTCCTCAAATAACGTTGAGTATAAGCACCCCAGTACCTGTCTTCTGGAACGTTAATCTTTCCTAGAGAATCTGATTCTATTCTATAGCTGACGGTCATTTGCTTAAGTTGTTGATTATGATATGAAAATATGTAAAGTTGCTTGGTTTGTGGTAAATTCTATTGATAAGTTTGTTTCCACTAAGTGTAACAGAAAACAAGAGTAATTGTTTAAAAGATTAAAAAACAACCAAGAGTTCCTGAGATGATCTGCTGAAGTTCTTATATAGCTTCAGCGGCATTTAGAGGAAGCTGCAAAGATACGAACGTATCAGACCTGTGGATATTAGAGATGAATGCAATTCCATTCACAACAAACAAACAAAAAACACGCAAACATGCGTTAATTTGGGGGGAATGCAATCATGATAGTGTGACATCATCTGATGCGATTTCAAAGAGTTGGCTACTGATTGTGGTAAGAGATATAATAACAGATGAAGGACAAACGGAAGTATTGTCTACAAACCATCTTATCCTAAAACCCGACGAGCACCAGATTAACCAAAAAAAAAAAAATTTGTGAAAATGTTCAAACTCCGGGGTATTTTCACAGCCTTAAAATAGCCACGCCAGACCCCAAAGTTAATTACGTAATCAGAATTAATTATTTATCTGCCAAAATAACAGTACGGCTTTCATCGATCGATTTGTTTGGATCTAGATTCAGATTTAGATTGGCATCAAGATCAACTCGAGTAATGTCTTCTTTAACCTTTTGTTTAAAACTAAACAAGAACTAGTTAAGCATAATTTACTCAAATACCACACGATTCGGCTTATAACTGAGTGCAAACCATTATAGAATACTCAAATAACTCTAGCTACATCTCTTGCCTAACATCTAACACGCTGAAACCAACAGGCACAAAGTGATTGCTAACTATATCAAAAAAAAACACCATCTTGCATTATCCCCCCTCCTCCAGAAAAAAGTGACTCTTATTTATAAATAAGGTTAATTCACCTCTTACATACAAACATTTATCAGTATCTTTTTTACTTATATTCATACGCAAACTTTTCTAATTGACCACAAACCAAAAAATGGCGTTTTTATTCAAAAGAAATCCTAAAACACCCGCCGAGCTCGTCAGAGCCATGAACGAACAAGTGTCAAAGCTAGAGGCTACCAGTGATTTTAAAAAGGTTCAGGATGAAGTTTCCAGATATTTATTAGGCATTAAGAACATTTTAAATGGCGACGATGGCTTCAATAGTAATCTGAACGAATCTCAACCTGATCAAATTGGCCAGCTAGCCCTAGAAGTTTATAATACTGACTCAATATATCTTTTGATTCAAAATTTGGGCTATATAGAATTTGATTCAAGAAAAATAGTGGCACTATTATTCAGTTCATTATTGAGACGTAAAATTAACAATAGAGCCCCCACAGTTGATTATTTACTTCAAAGACCGAAAGCGTTAATTAGCTTGATGAAGGGGCCTGAAAACCAAGAAATTTCAATGAACACAGGCTCTATGTTAAGAGAAGTGATAAAATACGAACAGATTACAAGATTTTTATTGAACGATAAGATATTTTGGAAGTATTTCGATTATTGTGAATATGGTTCATTTGAAACATCCACAGAGGCATTCATGACATTGAGTGATCTATTGACAACCCATAAAAGAGTAGCAACTGAATTTTTCAACCTGAATTTAGATCGCTTTATTGAAAATATCAATAACTTGATCACTTCTTCTAATTATGTTACCAAAAGGCAATCAATAAAGCTTTTATCACAACTAATTCTTGATAAACCAAACTATAACTTAATGACAACATATGTGAATTCTCCACGTAATTTGAAACTTATCATGATCTTACTAGGAGACAAATCTAAAAACATACAGTTGGAGTCTTTTAACGTTTTTAAAATTTTTATAGCCAATCCAAGAAAGACAAAAGCTATTACAGACATATTGATCAAAAACAGGGATAAATTGTTGGTGTTTTTAAAAGATTTCAACAGTGACAGAAAAGATGACGACTTGTTTATTGTGGAAAAGAATTTTGTTATCGAACAAATTGAAGAGCTTCCAAAGATTATTCCAAATGGTAATATCACTGAATCTGGGCCAACTCTTGCATACTCCAATCCAAACGTGGCAGCTCAAAATGTTTATTCTCAAACGAAAAAGGCATTGTCTTCAACACCAATACCTAATGGACAACATAGATCAAATTTGGGTAGTTAGTAAGTTGGGCTGTTCATTTATGAGCACCATAGTTACTTTTTGCTTGTCTTGCACCACTCTGAAAGAAGGGGGGTTAAAATAATTTATAGATAAACCTCTATTTTTTTATTTAACTGATGAACATAAGTATTGTTTACGACTTTTTTACAAATATTAGATTCTCTTTAATTATTTTTTTAATGCGCAATTTAAATTAAGGTATGTAATGTGATTGTTGATTTTATGAAAAGTCCAAATCCCCCAATTCATGCAAACGATCTCTAGTATTATAAAGTTGTGTACCTCCCGTATTCGAACTAGTAATGGATATTTCCTCTTCTTCTGTCATACTAGTGACTGGAATAGGAGAAGAACTAACACTCCAACTTCCAGCGTTACCCAAATCATAACTGGGAGTTACTCTAGTATTATTATCGTCATCTATTCCTAGTTTTTTAACGCTTGGGGCTACATTTGCCATAACACCATCATCAACGGCTATTCGTTGTTGTTCATCAGGATAATCAATATTACAATTTTCCTCATAATCGGTTTCTTCAACAGAGTTATCTTTACCTTGATGATAATCATCCCAACTGAAACTTGTTATTTCGTTAATGTAATAGAATTCACCTTGTAATCGTTGATCGATAACTATTGGTCCATCGTTTAGAAGATTGTTTAAAATTGTTTGAATGATCAAGTAATTCATCTTGAATTCATCGTTTGATTGTATTTGTAAAATTGAAAGCCCATCTAGTTTATGCATCGCTAATAACTTTATCAATTTAGTGGAAATTGAAGTGGAGCTGATTTTCTTTTTACAAACTATAAAAATTCTTTCTTTATCAATTTTATCCGTAAATACATTTTTCTTCATTGTTATAGTATTAGCGTTTGTTGCTGTAGGTGATGATGTTAATGGAATCTCAACTAATTTCAAATTGAAATTCAATTTTTCAAAAATAGTAACAGAGTCAAGAAGCTCCAATGGTGAAATCAAATTGATACCTCTTGCTTTATTGTACATGCTATAAAGTTCATAAAGTGTTATTAATCCATTGTTCTTATCCAAGATGTTTTCATTCATCAAATATTCATATATTTGCCTTGATAATTCTTCGATGTACAAGTTTGGCAAACCACTTTTATTGTTGGTATTTGATTTAGAATTGTTTTTCAAATTTATTAAAGCACCTAGTTTTGATGCATTAGAGTAGCTTGTTGAGAATTCGTTTTTCGTTAGAATATTATCTAAAATTTTGATTGAGTGTTTAGAGTTATGTATTAGCTCAACATTTTCATCTATTTGTTTGGTAGATTGTTTTGAATTCATTAAAATCTTTTGATAAGATTGACTTAATTTGATCAACTCTTTACCCTTTGACATCAAATTTTCTAAATCTTGTAAAGAATTATTCAACAATAACGATGTTTCATAACTTCTCAAAGAGTTAGAAGCTTGTAAACCGTGGATACCAATACTTGGTGCAGATGGGCTACCTTCTCTTTTGTTACTGGCTTTCACTATACTATCAGCTAAATCTTTTGAGGATAATTTCCCACCAAGTAAATCAGATTTTGAAATTTTAATAGCTCCTCTATTAACCTGATTTTCTAATTGATTTTTATCCCAAGTCGCTTGCTCGATACTCATTAATAATTTAGTTCTAAAATTATCAGAACCTCCATTCCTAAAACTAAATTTGATTATTGAGCGATCAATCAATTCTTCGTTTGAAGCTTGTTCTATTGAAAATTCCATTTCATTGTCTTTAAAGTTATTGGAACTATGATTCAATGCATTTCTCAATAAAGTAGGGGGTAAATTAGCGGATATCAAATGTGTCCCGCACATCTCACAGTCCAACATGGAAGGATGATTAATGAACGTACATTTAGGACATTGAGAACCATCAAAAGTTAATAAGTCTATGTCATGACTTTTCTTCCCACCATTTGAATTGTCATTGTTTTCTGATTCGTGTATTAGTTTCTCAATTTGCTCTTTAGTTGCTTTAATTCCACATGCCTTACAAGGTGGCAACAAAGACCAATCATCCTGCAACGATGAAACTCTATTGGATTTTATAATGTTTGAAAAATAACAGATTGGGCAAACCCAATTTATTTCATGATTTGGTAATTTTTTATTATTAAGTATTAGTGGATCATCCTGATCTTCTTTACAGGCTTCAGTATCTTCCGGTTTCAAATGTAGTATCACTTTGGGGCTGGATTTTAAAAATCCGTTATATATATCAACGCTTTCAATTTGGAGTAAATCAAGGCAAATACTTTTCTGTTTTTTTTTTGAAATAGATTCAGATATGTATATAATTCGTTTGTTAGTTAAGTAAACCCTGCCACGTTGGTAATCAAGTAATTTGTAATCCCCTTGGTATAATCCTATGCTATCTTGGATGATAATATCTCGTTCATTAGCAATTAATATTGGTCTTCCACTTGAGGACAAATATATGGGTTTCCAAATGTTTGATTTAAACGTTGAAGCCATTGAAGATATCTTTATAAATGTATCTATAATAAATCAAGTTGTATGAGGATAATATAATAGTGGCTCAATGACAAACCAAGCTCCTTCAGAATGATTAGTATCGTTTAGATCATATAATGTATTTGAAAAGATAGATCCGAGAAGAAGGAACCCTCACGCGCCACAAAACAGTGCATTTGCCACAACACGCGCCACATCTAATTACACTTCCGCTTTAGGAAAAACATAAATATAACTGTTTTTAAGATGGCTGGTTTTTTTCAAGCAAGCAAAAATGTTTAACACGGCCAGTGATCAAGAGATCAAGATCCGATCAATACCGTGTTTCTTTGTGATTAAGGAACAAAAATTATTGGAAAAAGCTCAATACTTTAGTTCCAATTGGTGCAATTATATGACTTAATGTTAAAAGTCGGAAAACAAATATTTTACAAATTATCAATCACTTAGGTCCTAATATAATATTAGAAAAAAATGAACGATATCCGTATACAAGAATCATCTATGTCGATGAGCACATCATCAAGAGTTAAAACTTCGGGAAATCAACTAGTTGTCGTTGTTTCAAAAGCACAAGACTTACCAAATAGACGAAAATTAGACAAACAGTCACCATATTGCGTTGCCCGTATTCAAGATCAGGTTCAAAGAACAAAAATAATTCCAAGAGGAGGACAAAATCCCCATTTTGATGAAGAATTTTGGTTTTCATTGGATAACGTTGAAGAAACAACTTTAACTTTTTTTATTTATCATCAACAAAAAAAGGACTCTGAATTGGTTTGTAAAGCAAATATTGATTTTTCACCAGCTTTAAGAAGATCCGTTAAAGAAGGCTATGATAATTGGTATACTTTAGAATATAACGGTAGACCAGCAGGTAAAATCTTTTTGGAAATGACTTATTATACTGCGGCTACACCTGTTCCTATTCAAGTTGAGAATGTTTTAAGAAATAGTGTTGGTTCATCAGGCAAGTTTTCTAAATCTGCAATGAGTCAACCAAGGTACAACAATGAACATCAAAAACAATATTTTAAACCTAACATGTCTTTAATTTCATGCGTCAATCAAGATATACCTGACTTACCTAATTTGGAAGAACAAGAGAAAAAGGAAAGAGAAGAAAAACAAAGCCAAATTAAAAAAGCTGAAGAAGATGTCAAATGGCAATTGAATCCAGTTAATAATGATAATGGTCATAATGGTGACAAGAATGGTTGGATGTCAAAATTCATGGATAACGCTTATAGCATTAACATTACTATGCCATCATTCTTAAATAAAGGGTTGTTGTTTGGACCAACAATACCAACAAGTGCAGTTGATACTCAAAAGGAAGATTATGATCCTTATGGATTAGATTTATCGAAAAAAGATATTCCACATAAATTATTTGCTGATTCAAGTGATGAAGAATCTGAAGATGATGAGATGATCCAACAACAAACTAGAATCAATCCTATTCCTAAAGTTCAAGCATTTCCATCCCCAAAATCTAACAAGAGATACAACAACAATCATCATCAATTGGATAGCGAAAGTCAAGAAAAAGAAAGAGTTGATTCTTTTAAAATCGGACAGAAAGTTGGTTTCATATCATCGGTTAATAGTCGATCTCCATCATCCATGTTTAACAACGATTCTGATTCTGAAGATGAAGATGAAATGGAATCAATGAGAAGAAGTTTCAACGGTAAACCACTTCCAAGAATAATCGATTCACCATCTTCAAGGTCAAACAAAGAAAATGATCACCACCAAAACCACAACTATAAAAATAATAACTATAAGCTAATGGAAACACCACCAAAACCACCAACTCACAGTATACCATTAACACCAATCACCGCCAGTACCAAAAAATTACATGAATATTCATTATTTGATATACCATCATTATCAACACCAAGGGGGACAAACAATAAGAAGAAACAATTAGAAGAACCATTTATTTTACAACAACAAAAATCCTCTGAATTGTTGAAAATAGCACCAACCCCTGAAGAATTCAAGATGGCTTCAAAACATAAAACTAGTGGCGGACTTTCATACTCTCAAATCAGAAAACAAAATTTGAGTAAATGGTAAGATGAAATAGGTTTATACATATTATCATGTTTCAGTTTTGGTTTGATTGATTGATTGATTGATTGATTGATTGATTTAATGTTTATTTTATAATGAGGACTTTTGGAGCTTGTTTTTTTTCTCTTTCTTTGGGTTTTTATATTTATATCCTTTATTTTTGCTTTTGTATTATATCTTTTTTTTTGGTGTTAGGTTTGCCTTTTGTATTTTACGCTTAAAACCTTTTCTGAAACTTTAAAAAAAAATAATGGTCTTTGATATTTTTTAAAACATTTTTAAATAAATAATATACATATAAGAAAGTGGGGGGGAAAAAAGAAGTATGAAAATCTTTGAATTATATTTTTAATTTTACAAAATAGAAAAGAGGTTGTACTATTTTTGCAAACATAGATAGTATTAGAAAGCAGCTTCATCATCATTACCATCATCTTCATCACCGTAATCGTCACCATCATCGAAATATTTTTCAGCGTTATAATCATCATCATCATCTTCTTCAAATTCATCATCGTCATCATCTTCTTCTTGTGGATCAACTTCATTCTCATCATCGTTTTCATCAACGTTATTTAATCTATCCATCAAATTTTTCTGTTTGTCTTCTTCACTTAATTTAATAAATTCAGCAAGATCTTTATCTTTCCCTTTATTATAATTTGATAAAGCCAACGATCTCTTCTTCTTATTTTTACTGTTATTCATCATCATAACAGAGTGTAATTCATCCGGAAAAAAATCAATTATGAATGGATGTTCATCGATTGATCTGCCAATCTTCAACTTCTTTCTATATCTATCAGAGTATCTTTTCAAACCATCATTAACACCACCTTGTAAATAAATATTTTTGTTGTTTTTATCTTTATTTTTATTCTCTAAAGCCAAAGATTCCAAAGATCCTGAATAAAAAGAACTACTTCTCATTAACTCTGTAAAATTAATGAATTGTTTTGATGATTCATCTTCCAAGTTTGTTATTGATCCATTTATTGGTAATGGATGTTTCAACTGCTCAGAGGTTGCAGTTTGGTTGATGTCTGCAAAATCAAGGCCAAATGGTAAAAGAATACGATTTCCTTTATCTCTAAAAGACATTATTTAGTATCATATGATGGTTTATATTATTAGAGTACTGGTGTAAGTTTGCTGTTTATATGAGATCAAAAGATAATCTTTAGTTGATTTTGATATAATCAAATTTTCTTTTTTTTGAAAGCGATTAAAATATTTTTTTTTTTGAAGGGCGCTATTCATTTTTCAAACACCTTTTTTTTTTATCAAAGAAAATCACTGTTCAACAAAAACAACAAATAATCATCAAGAGTTAAATTGAATATAGAATGACAACGATCAAACAACAGTAAGAGATATTAAAATGGGTTAACAAATATTAAAGTGATGATTCGTATCAATCAGATACAATGATATATATACATATATAGAGATAGAGAATTGCAGTAACCATAAAGAAGAAAGAAGCAGAAAAAAAACAAACAAAACAAACAGTAAACCGTATAATCAAGTAGTATGTATAAATTAAGAGTAGTAAATCATGAATGCAATAACAAACAAATCATTTTTTTTTATCAAGACGGAATCAGATATTCCAATCAAAATGAACTCCCGAGGGTCCGTGTATTAAAAACAGGAAAAACAACACAGGATGCTGAAACAAAATAAACAGGGACATTGATGAATGAATGAATGAATGAATAAACAGAAAGGTACACAATTAATCTTCCAACATATCGTTCAGTTCTTCATCACTGTCGTAACCTTTATTTTGAGCACGTAAAGCAGCTTTTTCAATCTTTTCTTCAAACAACTTTTCTTGAGCTTTAACTTTTCTTCTGGTTGTTTTACCCCAACCCCAAGATTGTTCTGATTTTTCAATAGGAGTAACGCTAACAAAATCTTCAGGTCTATCAACTAAACCTTCGGCTTTTCTTTTGTTGTCTTCTTTGATTTGATTTTTCAATTGTTGAACTTTAATGAAATCTAAAGCTCTGTATCTGAATAAAACGTAACCTCCTACTATGATAAGCAACTTTAGGAAATGATGAATGTTGAACTCTTCAACAAAGTCATTGTAAAGCTTAGAGCCAATTTGAGAGAGGTTTAACATTGTATATGTGTGTAAATGTATAATGATGATATATATATATATATCATTATCCACCATTATATAGAGTAAAAGAGAAGAGTTGTTTATTATCCTAATTGATTGATTGATTGATTACAATTTACAAACCAGAAAAAGGGCGTGTGAAATTGAAAATTTGTCAGTCATGTGATTTCAGTCATGTGATTATAAATCTATTCACATCTACTTATCAATTTATCTGGAGAAAAGATGACAATCATTTGTTGTTTCCTAGTTTTGTCCTGTTTATTGGTTCACCTAATCATCGATCTATCTATCTATATATATATATATAATGAGTTTTAAACTGGCTGATGTATATCTTTCAGAATCTGTCATCAATTCATTTCTCTACCATGGAAATTTACTCGTTTGCAAGAAGACTAAACTGGAAATTTATAACCCTCTCCATGATTTCAAACTAATCAATCTCTTCAAATTCAACTTTCAAATACTTCATGCTTATTTGATAGATTCAAATAATTGTATACTACTTATGACTACAGATCTTAAAATAGTTACCATTTATCAAAATTATCCAAAGAATGATTCCTTTTATGCTGTTTATTTTAAAAAAATATTGTCACCGTCAATAGACAACTATAACAATGATCTCAAATTCAAACACCCTGATCAAATAATATTGAATAAAGTTTATAGCCTGGTACATATAAACACTAAACCACTTGAGCACCCAATTGATGACTTTTGTTTAATAAATCTGGAAAATTTACCAACTTCGGTTGATAGCAATAATGGAACTCTCTATTTGAATGGTATTTCCAAATCAAATATATTACTGAAAAGAATCTCTCAAACTTCAATTGATAAAGCTATGACGATAAACCAACTATTTTGTTTTAATGTGAATATACATAACTTCAAAAAAGGTGTTGATCACGATCACGATTCCTATTACTTACATGATACTCTGGTTACATCCATGATTGAACTTGTAGAGGATGTCTTCCTCATCTTTTCAAACAAACTGTACCTGCTTCATTTGACTGAAAATTTTCATTTTGATAAAAGACTCAAAAGAAGAGAAATTGATAAAAATTTGTTTGAAATTTACTCTTTCCATAATGTAATCTCTTATGCACTTCGTGTCAATAACAACAAGTTGCTTTTAACTGATAAGACCGGTAATTTATTACAGTTGAAGATACACATAGATCAACAAACTTTGAAGAAAATAACTTTGGAAAACTTGGGTAAATTAACAATAGTGAATTCATTAGTCAAACTAGATAGTACTTCTAATACTTTTTTTGCATCATCATTAACTTCAAATTCAATAGTGTTTAGTTTAGAATCCAGCAACAACATAAAACCATTTCAAGTGGATAAAACTACATTGAAAATAAAAGCCATTTTGAAAAATCATAAGTTTTCTAAAATGAATTTCAATCAATTATCAAATAATCTGAAATCAGTAACGTTGTCACAAGATTTGAGTTCTTCAATAATGTGTTTTAGTGATTCAAATTTTAGTAGTATTGTTAAGACAGTTACAGATTTCCATAAAGAAAGCTCATATGAGTCTGATATATCTCCCTATTGTATGAACTTGAGCAATTGCAACGATAATATAGTTTGTTTGAGAGATATTCAAGATCGATTGAAATTTTATGATACAAACAAGAGATGTTTTACTCAATTTGAAAAATTACAGAATCTTATGAAGTTTGAATTACACGATATATTTGGAAATGTCATTATTAGATATAATCAAGTTATATTACTTGAAGGACAGTCTGAAACTGATTTATTGAAGTTGAAAGAAAAGGTTATAAGTTTTGATGTTTCAAAAAACTATATACTTTTGTTCACTGAATCACTATGTTATATTGTTTCTTACAATACGGGAAAATTGAAGACCCAATGTACAATTCCATTTGATGGTGGTGTTGAATTTCTGAAAATTTCTGATGACGGTTCAATGCTGATAATAATTAAAGATGAAAAATTATCTTTACTGACATTCGATACAAATTTCAAATATACAGAACACGTTTATACTTTGCCAAATAGTCCGGTACTATCACTTGAAATTCTTAACGAAAACTTTTTTGTATTGTCCACTTTAAATAAATTTTTATACTTCTATGAATTTAAATCAATAACTGGAGAATATTCTGTTACAACCAAAACCGAATTAGAAATAATGTCATTGATGAAATTGAATAAAAAAATGTTGATTGGATTCAATCCTCAATATTCTATTCTAATCAAATTAGAGAATGACAATACTGTTAAGATTCAAAAATTATTCTCTACAGTTAATTCAGTCAAGATTCTAGTTCAATCTCCAACAACCTTGATTACAACAACGACAAACTCTAAAATAAAAATCATTGAACTTCTTTATACTCGAAAGAATACAATCTCATTACATATAAATGGTCCAATTTATAATTTGAAATTGATTAAAGAGCATTGTAACGAATATCTTGTTTGCAATAACAATAATAAACTAATGCTGATTGATGGCTCAAAACTTGAAATATTGGACGAATATCAAGTTTCAAATATTCAAAAAACAGAATTAATTAAATACCCACAAGTTGAAAAACAATATTACTCAAAAACAGAATTTTCAATTATTTTACTTTGTCAAGAATATAGGAGCATGAACTTTGATCAATTGTCACCGGCTATTTTCAAGAATTTTACAATTGACCTTAATAGAAAGTTAAAACACGAAGAGACTATCAACATTAATTTAGAAAATCCTGAATTATTGAATAATAATGAAAATGAACTATTTATATTAGATTATAAAAGACAATTCAAATTATTCTTTTCAAACGAAAAAGTTAAAGTCAATGGCAAATGGCGTTTATCAATAGATGCATTACCGATAATGTACCCACCAGGTAGAACTGTATTCAAAAACATTATCAAACTTTCAAAAGATAGATATGGATTCATAAACTCAAATGGAGTTTTCAATTTCTTGATTAAAAACAACAACGTCAATGATGATCAATTAACAGCCATTAAAAGTTCTTCACACACTTTCAATAAGCTAGTTTATTTAAGTGTTGACCTATTTGGTGATATTAGAGGCAATGAATTGAATATTTATGTTGTTTCATATGGATTCATACATCCTGTTGCTCGATTGAAATTTAATGGTGATATTGAAAGTGTGGTGCCATTACGTGATGATGTTGTAAGTTACAGTGATTTTGCATTCAGGTTCAAAAAGGGAGATGTTTGTTTGATAATAACCAAGTTTGACAGTACAAAGTTATTAGGCTTGAGTGAGGATATAGTTTTTGATACAGTTAATTTGAAAAACGATAAACCGATCTTTGACTGTATCTCATGTAATTGAATTCATTATCCATACACAACAAAAGAGGAAAGATAGACCTTTTCTTTATATAATTATTTAATATAAATATACAGTAATTTTTCAGGATTGATATAAAAGGATTTTATTTCACCTTGTAATCCACCATCATCATCACCAATAGGGATTTCCAATCTCGAACTTTCGATATCGTAATCTTCGTTCACTGTTGACACTATTAAAACTTTCTTTGAGTTATCATATTTGACATTATAATCAGATCCAGAGGTTAACAATTGGGATCCAATTTTAAATAGCTTTTTATATTTACCAGCTGTTTCAGATTCTTTCAAAATAGTGAATTCGAATGAAAAATTCACAATTGGCTTTTTTTTTTCGGTGCCAATTTTTTTAATGTATGTGCTGTTGATCGGTTTCAAACCATCCAATTCCATACTTTCATTATTATTACTATTTGATTGTTCGTTAGATGATTGTGAGGGTTTCACATTAATTACTGATGATGACGAGTCGATCTCTTCAATGAGTTTTCTTTTCTTTTCGGGTAACGTAGATTCAGTTGAATCCAATGTTTGTGTTTCACCTCCATTAATACTAAACAAACTAGGTAGTTGTTCATTATTGCTAATATTTAACGTATCCAATTCTGTTTCTTCATCGATATAACGTTTAGCTTCTAACAAACCAAAAGTTTCATTTTTTGATAATTTCTCATTGAGTTCCATTAATTCATTCTTATCATTTTTCAAAAGTTCCAAATCAACTTCTAAATCATTTATCATTGTTCCCATATAGTTTCTCTTTGGTAAAACAACAGTTTCTCTATCAATGATTAAATTTTCACCGATTCTAAATTCAACTGCATCAAAACACCACTCTATTAAAATCAATTTCAAATCGTTGTTCATTATACACCACCTCATTGGTTTTTCATTAATAATACAGTCTATTATCAATGAATGGTTACCTTTTTTATCTTTATCGTCTCGAAGTGTTGGAGATGTTAAAATTGGAATTTCCCATCTATTCTCCATTATCAATGGGAAAATCACTTGTGGTTGGAAAATTTCATCTTTTGCATCGGCCAAATCAGATCCACTATTCGTAGAAGGAGGTAATGGGACTACATTGTGTGTTGAAACGTTGATAAAAAGTTTTGTTCCTGGTTGTGAATTTTTATATTGGTTGAATATTTTGGTTTTAATGACAAAAGCTGGATTCGGAGTTATTTTTTGAATGTTTTGTGTAGAGGCTTGTGATTGTGGGGTTTTAATAAGCCCATGACTGGTTCTTGTTTCTTTTATTGGCGTTAGAAATGACATAATTGGTCTAATGCTATTGTTGTTTCAATCGGCAGTTACTTGGGGAATAAATAAAGCATAAAAACACTTGAAATTGACTTGTATTTTTATATGATCATTTGCAAAAACAAAAATCAAAAAATAGCTTTTCTGAGAAATTTTGTTCTACACTTTTTATGTTTTTGTTTTTGTTTCACTTTTAATAGTTGAAGCAAAGTTTATATAAGAAGATAGTTTATACATATAAATATAGATAGATATACACACAGTATCCTTTCTAATATCAATACCAATTGCATTCAATATATTGAATAGTATCCATCATTACATCACGATCAGAGAGTTTTATGTTTATATACACATATTCAACTAACCGCCCCTCCGAAATATATTTAAAATCACAATCATAAATCGGGATCAAAACTGTTATTTGTGCTAATGTCCGACTTACCATCATCTCAAAAACAGAACCATCCTTCATTGCACCCAATATTATCATCATCATCTTCTTCTGGAACGAGTAGAAACGTTTCTCCAGCACCAGCACCAGCACCAGCACCAGAACCAATACTTTCAGATAATCAACATCCTCCAGTACCTCCCCTTCCAACATTAACCATTAATACAGAAACTCCAACATCTTCCAAATTGACCTCCAGCAATAATGGCCAACCACCGAGAAACAGTAAATCTTCCACCATAGAATCAGGCTCCAAATCACCAATAAGAAGGGGCCATTTGAGAACATTGAGTATAACTAGTTCATCATCCACAAACTCAACAGTTACTCCTGGTAAGAAAATGGGCGTTAACCTTGGCTTGAACGTTTTTGGAGGTGCTCCACCAGCAATGGCAGCATCAACAGCATCAACAGCATCAACACCAGCTTTGAAGCCACAGAGAACCTTAAGCAATAATACATCAACATTACTCTCACCACCACAACTGAATGACCAAATGTCTTCTCTTCCAAATACCGCTTTCCCACCAGAATCGAAAAGCCCACAAACACCAACTAAACGTTCCTTGAAATCGAATCAAGTTATGGAAACTAATAGATCTAGTAATGATCTATCGGAAAAACTAAGATTATTGGCTTCAAAGGAAATGGATATTTTGGATTTAAAGCAACAAATCGAAAAGTTAACTGATAAAAAAAGAGATATGGAATTTGAGTTACAAGATTTGAAAGTTAGTGTTGAAAAGCAATTAGTTGAACAAATAAGTCGACAAACACAGACCGAATTACCAACGGGAGGATTTGATAAACATACTCCAAGGTCCCCAATCAGTATACAAAAAAACAAAGTACGTGCAATTGGATCTGCTATTGATCCTTTGTTAGATGATGGCTATTCACCAACTGGATCTCCAATGAATGATAATCAAACAAGTCCTGGTGATCATGGTAAATCATCTTGGTTTTCAAAACCATTGAATTTCATTCAACAATTTGATAACTTAATTTATCAAGAAATTGAAAAGTTACACCTACCAAATTTTGCTGAAGAAGAACCAGAATATGCTAATAAGAGTCATCAGAACCAACAGCACACACAAAGCACAAACACCGATGGTCATGGTTTAGAATCACTTATCGGTAAAGATACAACGGCATCTAATAGTTCGGAATCATTTGATCAGATTGATCCTAAAGAAATCAACAGACCAATTAAAACTCTAGCTAGTGAACAATCACACGCTTCAAGAACAATGCAATCTGTTTCAAATCATATTTGGTCATTTGTGAATGAGGTTAAATCTAATTTGATAAACGAAGAGGATGGAATAAGTGATACCAGTTCAGCAAGAACAATAGGGGACCATCATCATTCTCATTCAACACCATCACCACGTAGGTTTCGTACCCCTTCTTTATCTAACCGTCAAACTTATGGACAATTTGGTAAAGGTAAACGAAAAACTTCTAGTACAACAAAGAAAAATGAACCATTTACTAATGTTACGCTAAGCAATGATAATGAAACGTCTACGTTAATGATGAATTCTGTTATGGTAGATCCTGACGAGTCTCAATTTAAAAAATCTATTGAAATGAAAGACTTAGATGGTGGTGGACATGAAGAACAATTTGATGAAGTTACTGAAGCTGATTTATGGGATAATGAGACATATGATCTATAGATTTGATGATATCTTTTTTTTTTTTTTTTGGTTTGGTTTAATTTATTTATGAATTTTTTCTTTATTATTATTATTTATTACATATATATTTATGGAAGTTAATTTTAAGAGGTTTTTTTTTGGTATTTTTTATGTACAGTTTTCAGTTCTATAATTACAGACTTGTAACGATTTTTTTTTCTGGGTATAAACTCTTTTTTTATATATATGAAAATATATATGTAAATTACACATCAATTTTTCTTGAACAACTTACCGAAGTTTTTAATGTTTTCATTAATGTTTATTTTATTATCGTTGTTGATATTGAAAGTTTTAGCAATATTTTTTTCAAATTGATCTTTTGTATTCATGAAAGACTGTTTATCAATTTTGAAATTTGGATTTGAGTTGTTGAAGAAGTTTGTTATACTTGTACCAACATCAGAACCAGTAACACCTAAACCTTGACCCAATCTATTTGAAGTTCCTGCTGTTGGTGACAACGTAGAAGAAAGCATCGATATAGCCAACGATGACGTTGAAGCTGGCAAATTTTCAGTTCGTAAGTTATGCAAGAAAGCGTTTGATTCATCCAAAGGCTCTTCATTTAATTCTTCGTATGTTCTAAGTTGTGATTTAAAATGATCCAAATACCTGAATTTTTCCTTTTCATAAGTTGATTCATTATTTAACAATCCTTTTAATTTCAAAATTTTAATAAAATTACTGAAATTGCTATCCCCAATGATTGTGAAATAAGAATTTATGAAATGATCAGTTGGTGATGTTTGAACCATTAAAATTTTCAAGACAGAATCTATCTTATTGATTTTATTGGTTGTAGATGTAATGAATATTGATGAAGTTGATATTTTGGATCCACCTTCTGGTACCTTGTTAGGTAACTCCAAAAAGAAAGTTTTCAAAGTTTGTGAATCCAATAAAAATTGTTCGGCCATATGTTCAGAGATAGGTTTCAATTTCAAAATACTTATTGTTAGTTCATTAAGAACCAATTCAATCAACTTATCAAGGAAATTTCTAACGTATAATACTCTGTTGAATTTAGGGAATATAAGTTCACAATTTTCATTCAAAATAGTTTTAACAGTGTTTAAGTATCTTGATTCGCCAGTTATTTCTTTAGCTGCTTTCCAATTATTATTTGACATTTCTCTCCAAGCCAGTTGCAAATCATGTTCAAGTTTGAAAAATAATAAATTGATACAGTTGTTGATCATATTTAAATAGGCATCTTTGGTTTTTTCAAAATCTAGCTTTTGTGCTATATCTTGGGACTGAATTAAAGAGATTAATTTATCTTCTAGTTGATTAATTGTCACTGAACAATAATCAGCAGTATTTAAAACTAATAAAATTAACTCAACACCTTCAATTTGATCATCTTGTGTACTTGAAGATAATCTTTTGTTGTCAGGTAGTATTGGTTCTAAAATTTTTTGAAGATATTTTGATAGATATCTAGAAAAAACATCAGCAAGTTTAATCAATGGTTCACCTTGTGATAGCTTTGATAACTGTGATAATATTTGCCTGTATAATCTGAATAAATCAGCAGCAGATTCTAGAACATTCAAAGAGTCATTTTTACTTTCAGCTGTTGTTGTTGTTGTTGATGATGATGAGGGTTGATGAACACCTGATTTTTTCAACATATTTGTTGGATTCATAAAATCAATGAATTTTTCATTGATAACAGTGCCTTGATGTTCGATCCAGATATTCAAATATGGTTCAAAAACATCGGATATAGTTCTATCAAAGGAATTTGTTTCATTATCTTCATTATCGTAATATTTAAACTTCTGATTCAAGAAAACTTCAAATTCTAAAGTATCCGATAATGAGATCAACAACAAATTAACATCAACTTTACTTCCGTTTAATCTAGTTTCTTTAGCAGTAACTTCTTTCAGGTCTTTTTGGGTCAAATGACAGAATCTTTTGGCTATTTCTAATGGCATTTTCCAATTGTTTGGGAAAACAGATAAATGCGTTGTTTCAAAATTAGACAATAATCTTTGGAAAAAGATAAATCTTCTCTTCAAATTATCCAAAGAACCAGCTTCTTCCGTAGTTTTGAAAATTGTATTGATTTCTTTGAATAATGTAGTGATATACCAATTGACTAATTTATCATGATAAGCTTTACCTAACATATCTAAAAGATTACAACCTTCCACTAATTGTGGGTTCCTTAGTTCTCCTTGAATTTCCTTCTCAAAATCACTGAAAATTTCATCTATAATTTTATTTTTTGTAGATCCAATCTTTTTATTCAATGTGTTGATTTCATCTATACTTTTATAAGTTTGAAAATGTTGCATTAATTCCATCACAACACTTAGCAATTCTTTGATTTCGTTATAGTTTTTCACAGGGTTCGAAGAGTCATTTATGGCACTGTTTAAATTATCGTATGCCGTGATTAACATTTGTAAACGTTTTAAAATTGTCATTGATAAGGTTAAGTTTTTCTTTGAATTATCCAAATTTTTGATATTTGCGGTCATTTCATTAATTGTGGTACCTGTTGTTTCGGCATTAGTTTCTGTATCATTGAAATCATCTATTAAATTAGTTAGTAAATCTTCTATATTTGTTAAGTTATTATCGGATTTAGAATTCTCAAGTATGAATTTGTTATAGTTATTTCTTTTCGAACTTATTTCATTTTCAATTTGTAGCTTATAAACATTGGTATAACTTAACATCTCATCCAAATCACCCAAACTATTTGGCGAATGGAATATGGCTAGAATGTCTTCCATTGGGTCGTAATCCGGAGACTCTATATCATTCTTGTGAGCATTCTTGGAAGAGTAAGAGTTTGAAGCATTGATCAATTGATCTCTGAAAGAGCGCCTTTCGGACATTATACAACACTTCCAATAAAAAATAGCTGTAATTGATGTGTATCAAGTTCAAACCAGTTGTACAGTATAAGTAGTTTGTTGATCAACCAGCATAAAACGTTGTTGACAAATAGATGGGCATTTACTCATGGTACAAAAATGCTGTCGTAGAAATGACAGAATTTTAAGGTCAAAGTATTTTTTATATTCTTTTTTTTTTTATCTAAAAATTTTCAGATTTCATTTTTTTATATGTTAGATTAGAAGGTATTAAAAGAGTTTCCTAAGATAGTAGTTGGGTCGAAAAGCTAACAAATATCATATATATCCTCTATTAGACAGAATAATGGCAAAAAGAAGAGTAAGTATTACATTTTCATCTTTTGAAGAATTTCATTAGCCTTTACTTCACGTTCTAAAATATACTAACATGGAATCAATTTACTTTTTTGATCCACTATAGCAAAAGAAGAGAACTCACGTTAAAGAAAGTGAAGAAGATAAGGGAAAGATCCCACGTTCCTTTGTGATTCATTTAGGATCAGCATTACAAAATCACACATTGACTCAATTGGTGAAAGACACCAGAAATATGATGCAACCACATACAGCCATTAAACTTCGTGAAAGAAAAAGAAATAAGTTAAAGGATTTCATTGTCATGGCTGGTCCTTTAGGTATTTCACAATTGATGGTTTTCAGTCAGAACGAAGAAACTGGATCCACCCATTTAAGAATAGGTGCCATGCCAAGAGGTCCAACCGCTACTTTCAAGATCCAAGAATATTCCCTTTGTAAAGATGTTTCCAAAATTCAAAAGACTCCTAAATCAATCAGTAAAATAGCACCTGAATTTTTAAACCCACCGTTATTAGTTATGAACGGTTTTACTAATCCAAAAGATGCCTCTCCACATGAAAAATTAATAGTGACTATGTTCCAAAGTATGTTCCCAGCAATTTCTCCACAAAACACCAAAGTTGGAACTATCAAAAGAGTTTTATTGTTGAATAAAGATCCAGAAACAGGTATAATCGATTTGAGACATTACGTTATAGATACTAAGTTAGTTGATGTCTCTAAAAATGTTAAGAAATTGGTTAATATCAAAAAGAAGTTCAACAAGAGTTTACCAAATTTGGCTAAAGTTAAGGATGTCTCTGATATTATTTTGGATCCTTATGCTCAAGCTGGTTTCACCTCTGATTCTGAAGTTGAAGATGATGCTGTTGTTGAAGTTGAAGATGAAAACTTATTAACTAAACCAAAATCTACAAAACCTGCCTCAGGTTCTACTGAATCCCCAACAGAAGCTAGCGAACCAGCAGACACAAAGAGGAAGAAGGCCGTTAAATTAACTGAAGTTGGTCCAAGAATGAAACTTGAATTAGTTAAAATTGAGGAAGGTGTTTGTGCCGGTAAAGTCATGTACCATTCTCGTATCACAAAATCCACGAAGGAAGTCAACAGACTGGATCAACTTCATGCTGTTAAAAAGAGAGAAAGAGAAAACAGAAGAAAAGCACAAGAAGCGAACGTTGCAAAGAAAAACGAAAAAAAGAAAGCCAAAAAGCAAAGAAGAGCTGAAGCTAAGGAAAGAGGTGAAGAAGTTGAAAGCAGTGAAAGTGAAGACGATGATGAAACTCCTGTTGTTGATTCCGAAGGTGAATTGTTTGATGTTGAAGACTATGAACAAGATAGCGAATAGTTGCCTTTTTGTAATATAAATAAATTACATTCCAAATGTATTTAAAGAATTTTATACTCTTTTAATTTAAAATTTATAAAAATTGTCTGTTTTTTGGAAGATCGGAAGGGGATAATCTACTAAAAGAAACCTCTAAATATATCTGAATATTCTGCTAACCTAATATAATAACACAAACTGAAACGTAGTAACTAAAATGAGAGTGTTAAAGGAATACGTAAAAAAAAACACAAAAGCTGTCAAAAAACAAAAACTCACAATAGCCAATGCATGTTACATTCAAAAACAATAAAAAGCAATCCAAAAACTCAAAGCAACAACAACAACAACAACAAAAAAAACCACCAAACAAAGAACACACAGGGAGCTAAATAATTTGGGGTTTTGTTATTAAATTGATGTAGCAAACTGACTATAATCAATCTTGTAGTTTCTCTTTTCAGTTAAACTCCATTTCTTTGCATCAAAGATATTGAAGTCAGAAATTTCGAACCCATCACCACTAACTTTGATAGGAGAATGGCGTTGGAACCACATATTCTTTTCAGTATTAACTCTCCATTGTCTAGCAACTAGAATAGATGTCGAAACATCTCTTTCTTTCTGTGATAGAGCAAAGTAATGCGCATAGAATAATGTAGCAGAGCCGACATTTTGTGCATCAAATTCCAAGTTAGAAGAAGCTCTAACAGAATTCCAAATAGTGGAGATACGTTGTGCTTCCAGACCTGGAGGGTATGTTCCATCAGGTAAAGGTGAGAAGTTTCTTGGAATTGATAACATAGCATCAATATTGGATAAAGATGGTGTCTTCTCGTTTTCCGATCTGTTTCTGGCAATAACAAATGATAATATAGAACTTTGAATACCAGGAGGTAAAAATCTAAAGTTAGGATCATTTTCGGCATCGATTTCACCCTTTGATAAAACCTTCGGTTGCTGAGCAACTGGAGACTGAGAAGGTGCTGATGGAGCTGTTATTGGAGCAGATTTGTCTTTGTTGGTACTTGACGCAGTAATTGGTTTTGTACCATTGATCGAAGTTTCTTGAGGTTTTTGTTTCTTCAAAGCTTCTAAGACGCTGGCCGCATTGAACGCATTGCTATTCATAGAAACGTTACTACTGCTACCATTGATCTTAGATTTGTCTTCTGATTTCCATGCATCAGGAAGTTCCGACTTCTGCTGTGGTATTGGCTGTGATACTTGCCTTTGTGGTTGGGGTATTATTCCAGGAGCAGGTGTACTAATTATTTGTGCAACAGTACCTGCAGATGTAGTAGTACTGTTCGAGCTACTGTTTGCAGCAACTGCAGCAGACCATTTCAATTCCCCAGCTGGTTTCACGGGCACAGGTGCTGGTTTCAAAGTAGTCATTGTTGGATAAGTAGCTGATAACGATGTCCCTATGGCAAATTGTAGTGGAGTCGTGCTTGTAGGAGTAGAATGGCTGCTACTGTTACTACTGTAATCAGTTGTATGTCCATTTGTGGTATTGGTAGTGGGTAGTTGTTTTGATGATGTGGTTGTGAATGTGGTTGTGGATGCTGGTGTTGCGGCTGGAGCTGGTGAAGGTTCCCTCTTCTTTGGTTTGACAGGGGTGCTTTGATTCGAAGGTGGGGCACTTATTATATCATCATCCTTGGTATGGTTGTTTCCTAATGTTGCATGCACCTCTCCAACAAACGAGTCTTCCGTATCCAAATTCAATTCGTCATAGATGGTCTCGTCATTTATGAAATCAGGATTTTGATTGTCTTCCAAATAGTATTTGATATCTTCTTGAATATTCATAACATCATCCGATCGTAGAATATCATTCTCCAACAATCTTAGAATAAGTTCAAGCTTTTCTGTATGCCATAAATGCGTCTCCAAGGTTTCTTCGATTTCTGTCTTTCTTTCTTCACTGGCGTGACTATTGACTTTTCTGCCCTTCTTACCACTATTCAATTTCTCGATTTCGGCTTCAAGTGATTCTTCTTGACGTAGAATTTCTTCTAAACATGTTCTGATAAAATTGGTTGCTTCGTTATCAACTTTAGGTTCATCCAAATTTGCTAGTGATTGATCAGAGAAAGCCTTGGTTTTGGAACCTTTCTCAACAACTTTGTACTTTTCCATGGCTATCTCCACAAGTCTTCTGTTTTCATTCAACTTGTCCTTGTCTTTAACTTCATTGGTTGCTTGCCACGTTTTCACTTGTTCTCTGAATCGTTGTAATTTCTTGATTTCTTTCTTCAAGTCAGATTCCAATTTGTCTTTCTGAGTTGTCGTTCCACTGTTAGAGTGCCTTTCATAAAGAGTATCAAACACCTCGAGCCCTTCAGTGATCTTTTTGAAGACCTTGTCCATTTCCCTATATTAAAAAATATCAAAATATATTATATTTTTGTTAGTATATAAGATACTTTATCGTCTTCTATTTAATGAAACATTCAAAAATATATCTCTAATCTGTCTCACTCGATACTCTTGACTTGACGACACAATGGACTAGTCTTCCAATTGTACGTTTCAAATTCACCAGAGATTCATAATCAATCTTCAATTGCTTGATTTCATGAGCTGGTGGATCAATCAAAAAGTACCATGGTGAGTTATATTCAGTAGAGTATAGAGTATATGAAAAAGGTGTAAATGACGTACTGTTGCAACTTTCTTTGCGACATTTTGAGTAAATTGTTGATATCAATGACGCTCTTCAAGTGTGGGTTATTCCTCTATAACCTAGAATGTATTCCAAGACTGGTCTAAGGTACACTTTGTAGTCAACGGCTCATTTTTACAAAACTACACTGTAAGGTAAAACCAGTTACGACTCAAACCTGTTAGTTAGTAAACCATTTTTGGCATGAAAAAAAATATTTTACCTGTAAGCGACGGGTAAAATCAGTCCGCGTCACCAATTTTGTTGCGGGATGTGTATAAAACTACCCCTTTTTTTTCTTTTCTTCTCCGTTCTGTATATACAGACTAGTTTCTATACCATAAAAACATATACAAGGGTCCCAATAAAAGCAATAGCAACACTCATTACCAATGCTATAAGATAATATAATAAAGGCGCAATACTATCATCAAAGCTCTGTTTCATTGAGCTGAGTAAACTTTGCAACATGGTTGAATAGTTTTCATTGGATTCTAATTTGAACCCCGTGTGTATAGACCCGTTAAAAGTTGTAGTTACATCAGCCAAGTACTCACTAGGATCCAAGTCAGTAAAGTTACCCCATCTATAGTCTACCAAAGTAGTTGGATTGAGTTCACTATAGTTGATAATTGATACCAAATCATAACTAAGGAGAAATTTGTATATACCACTATTCATTGTTTCAAATTGATCGCTTAGGTCAATCAATAAATTATTCTTAATTTCATTAGCAATTTGCTGAAAGTTAGTTTCCTTGCTATTTGAATGAGTAAATGAATCCACATTGATTTTGAATGGAACTGTTTGGTTGAAATGTTGGGTAAGTGTGTCATCAGAAGTACTTGCAGTACTATCAACTACTAAATAACTTGAGAACTTTGATAGTATAATATACAAAATTCCTGATACCCATACCACTTTGGTAAGACCAATAAAATTTGACCTAATGCTAAAGTAAAACGAACTTAACCAGTATATTTTAACTTCGTAAGCTGAGCCACACATGTTAAAGATCTTGCACAAGATACTTGCTATTTTAAAGGCTTCAAAATCAATAGTTTTGAAAACTAAAGATAGCTGATCTGTAATATCATTAATATTGTCAGAAAGCCTTTGAATCTGTTTTTGTTCGTATTTGAAATGTAACCACTGCCAACACAGTTGAATAGGTATTATCGGAAATAAAATGACACCAAGAATAATGAAAATAGTGTTTGTCTCTTTTTCAAGCTTGCTATCTGATATGCTGAAAGATTCGGATGATGAATTTGAATTTGACCGATTCGTTGAGGTTGATATTTTATCATCTGGTGTATAATAACCCATTTGGGACGAATCTGAGGAAAGTTGAATATTATTTTTACCCACATTTAGACCCCTCATTGTTTTTGTTATGTTAGCATAATGCTCTTCAAATATTGATAAAGTGTCTTGATATGCATCTTCTTTGATACTGTCTAATTGAGATAGGATATTACGTTTTTTCTTATAAAGGTTGGAATAATATTGGTCTTCGTTATCAAACGAGATGTTCTTTTTCATTTCGGACAAATAATCGCCTATCCAAGTGTAGTTAACCCCCAGCAGATCCAAATTGATAGATGATCCTATATAAATGGCAGAATCTTCTATATCTGTTTTAAGTTGTTCCTGTGCTGCATTTTGTGCTTGAAAGTTGGAATACAATGTTGAGTTGATATTGCCAATGATTGCATTGAATTGGTCTTCAAGTTCAGTATTGTTTATTTGTGATGTATACACATTTTCAACTGTTCCATTAATACTAAACCAAATAGAGGAGTATGTAGAATTGATTTGATTTAAAATTGAAAGTTCGATATTGTCTAGGGTGCTAAGTAACTCATCCAAGTGTGAATCAACCTGGTCAGAACTTAGATTGCCTAACAGATATGGTATACTGATATTAAATGAAGTGGATTCCAATTTTGATGATAAGTGATTCTTTGAATCTGTAAATGTTACACTTGAACTTGAAACTGTGTATTGCCATCGCAGAATTGATTGAAATGTTTTTGAAAAAATGGAAGTCAATAGTATAAGGAAAACTTTCAAAAGTATATTATCATTCCATATAACTTGCAATAGTCTAGCTTTAAGACAGACATAAGGAGTATGATTGGTTGATCTATTTTGATTGGTTGTCTTTTCAGAATAAAACATATAGGGGTTCAAAACTGTATTATTACACGAGGTATGAAAATAAAACTACAAGTATAAATTTTACCACTGATTGGTTTTAAGTTTCAACTCTTCATCCTGAATGTTCATTTTTGAGAAAAGACGATCATTATATATAGCAAAGTCATATGTATAGCATTATAGTTAGGGTTGTTGTGAGTTTGTATACCGGTTATGAATCAGAAGTGAACCGTAGTTTCATAGTGGTTTCAAGAATCAACTAAAGCTTCCTCTTTTAAAGATCAGATTTCATCTCCGAGAGCCGAGCCCTTTAAACGCCGTATTTATTTCTTTTAGCTCTGACTCGATTCTTGTTCTCCTGTGATGACATAATCGGATACTGGAGTCTATTATTAGACTTGTTTGACATAACATATGTTGAATTAATGGGGAAATACATCCTTGTTTTTGTTTCATGTCTGATTTTTTCTACTTGCCTTAACCAGTCATATACCGGTTTATTTAAATTGTAATTGATGGATTGAAATTTCTTATTTAGGTCTAAGGAATGTTATTCTATGACAAGGATCAGTCGTCTCGTCACCGGAGACAAAGAGGTGTATTATGGCATTCAAACTACGCCACGATAAGTCTTATTTAAACACGCGCCACATCTACTTAAAAAAAAAGTTATAGAGAGGCTGGTGCGGACACACAGAAAATATCGAAATGTAAACATTGAAAGTTGATCTAAACAAGACTTTGTTGTAACCTCTAAAAGTATAGTTGCTTCAGGGAGAACACCAAATCAAGCCCACACCAATACAAATAGATTGCTATAAGAAGTGCCTTGGCGAATAAAGGGTACCAGCTAGCTAGAGAGATATATTGAAGTTGTCAAGGATGAGTTTGTCGCTGGATAAGACCAATGTTCACAATGCACTTTCAAAGTATATGAAAGAGCCATCAATTAGACCCAGATCAGCTACCAAGAATACGCGACAAATACGGCAGATAATACAAAATAAAGATATAAACAACTTGGCTCAACAACAACAACATCCTAAACAACTAGCATTGGAGTTTATTGACGAAGCGTTTGATCATTTTAAGCTTAATAAAAGTATAGAGACCAATATACTAGAGACAACAAATCTCTGTTTTGAAGTACTTTGGAAAAAAGATGAAAGTCCACTTGACTACTTAATGATAATAGAGAAACAATTGATACTTACGGAGTTTCTAATGAATTCAGGAAGATGGGAAGAGTCTTTTTTGGGAATTAAATCAGCCTTTCTTCAATTTACAAATGTTTTACCGTATTCACAGCAAAAGCTAACTTTGGAGTTAATGCTGGAAGGATTTGAGTTTAAACCAATGATATACACAGAAAATATAATAAAGGTGATAGTAAGGTTAAACGTTTTAGTAATAGAATGGATAACTTACAATCAAGGTCAATCTGAACTGCCTATAATAGGAGCAGCCCAACTTCCATCACCACAGAGAATAGTTGAACTCACCTCTTCAGGTTCAAATTTTTATGATTGGTTCAAAGCTCTCAGTATACCCGAACGTCAAAATGAAGGGTTCAAACTATCACGATTTTTTGTCATACTCAGTTTTACGAATAAAACTGTCTTGAAACTTTGTTACTCGTTCAAAGCCTTGAGCTTTTTATCGTACGCAGGAGAAACGCATTCAGAACTTGTTACAAATACAGTTGAAGTATTCAATTTGATGAGGGATAAACATCGAGATCTAGTTTATCGTTATGGTTCTGTGCCGTTTTATGAGGTTTGCGAAAGTTACTCTGAGAATGGCTTGCCCTTGGGGCAGTTGGAAAAACTGGTGATAGGCTTTAAAAACATCAGATGTGAACCTGATGATCTTGATTGGGACCAATTTTTGGTTGATGAATTTGAAGCAAATGAATCACTTCAAAGACTTGATATCACTGATGACAATACTGATCTTGTTTCATTAATTAAAAATCTTTCTACCACTTCAAAAGATGATTTAGCCAAATTCATAGAACTTCTTAATGATAGTAACAATTTCTCATTGGTTCACAATGAAGATTTCTGTGTTGATATAATGCTGACCTTGAAAAAGCTAGATTTGAATGACTCTATAGGCCAGGAACTCACTCTTGCTCTATTGCAATTCATTAGAGCTGGGTCTTACTCCATCGATTCGTACAAAACCATGCATTTAAACATTTTTGATTTCATTACGATTAATATCAAGAGTTTAGGTGTTCAAGGATTACCTGTATTTGCACGTGATGCAATCAACATACTATACACAATACTGAAAGACAAATCACAACCAAAACGGTTGAGAAATTTTTCTAACTTACTATTTCACTCTGGTGGTAAGTTATTAGCCATTAATCGTGACGAAGCGATCAATTGCTGGATGAGCTGTATTAACATAGAATACGAAATGATGACGGATTCAGGAAATTTAAAGCTTGATGAAGGATTTGTGTCATTTAAAGGCAAAAGTGAAAGAATCAGTAATTTACTACTCGAGACATCAAACTATACTGAAGCATTGATATTCTTATCAAATGTTTTTAAATGTTATGAATCATTAAAGCATGTTGATAAAAGTGGTTTTGAGTATCAGTCCCTGCTATCAAAAGACATCAGTATACCTATTAAATTAATGACAAAGATAATTGTCGAAACAAAATGTCCCATCCCGTTGAAGAGAATAGGATCAATGGAAATCACACAAGTGCTGGCCATTCTTGAAGCAATCAAATTATTGAACTCCACTAATATAACAAGCAGGCAAGAGATCATTTCTAAATTAATTATTCAAGTGAAGAATGATTTACAAGATAATGGATTGTTTTTGTTTTTCCTTTCGTCAATTTCTTTTGTTGCCGGTTTCAATATTTCTTTCAAGTCTATTGATGGATTAGAATTTCAACCCAACTCTGAAATGGTTAAATTCCAAGGATTAATAGTTTCACATGTGTATTTGTTGCAATGTTGTTCTTCAAGCAATGAATCGAATCAGGAAACTTTATTTCAATCGTTCAATGAGATGGCTAAATGGCTTGAGTGTGATAATGGTTACGGTATTGTTAGCACTTATGAGTATAGCGTTGTCTGTTCACTGGCTGAAACTTTAAAATGCCATCAATTATATGCATATGCAAGCTATTTGCTCGAATCCTACATGAAAGTTCGTACTTTAAAAATGAATAAAGAACAAAGTTTTACTTTGACTGCAATGTCATCAGAATTGAAACTATTACTCAAACATCCATTACAAGTTGCTAAAATCTTGATTCACCATTCTAAAATAGTTGATAACCTAAAAGACAATTTCCAGAAGTTCAATCATTATTTACTGAAACTTGAGTACTTGTTAGAAATAGAGAATCTTGAAGAATCAAAATTGATATTTCAATTGATACTGAATGCTTTTCAAAATGAAGACACTTTTGTTATATCCAAACAACCAAACAAATCAAAAGTGGCAGAATTACTTGTTATGATGTCCAAGTTCTCCCAATTATCATCTAAATTGAACTTCAAGCTATCTAATTATACTGATGCTATTACAAGTTGCAAAAGATCCATCAGAATTTTGCAGTCTATATTGAAGAACTTTTTAATTAATGGTACTTCCAATTTAGGTTTAAGTTTATCATTCAAGTTAAGTTTGAAGCAAAAATTTTCAGAGAATATGCTCAGAACCTATGAAACTCTATTGAATATGCTTCTTGATTTAGGATTAAGAAAAGATTTTGATTATTATGAATCTGAATTTGAAATATTTTTATCGAATCAACCATCACCGTTTGTTAAATCTTTTTATTTTCTTTTATCTGCAGAATATCAAATTTACAAGGACAATACCATTAAAGCTGGCGAATTACTTGCAAGAGGTTCAAGTATGTACCACAATTTGAAATTTATAAACAAGTTCCTTGATTTGAAATATTTATCTGCTAATGAATTGTACTATCAATATTTGGGAGATGTAGTGAATAATATGGAATATCGTGGCAAATTTGATCAAACAATAACACAATTGATAAATAACGAAATAGATGACTGTTCCAACTTGAATTTGGCTATACAAGGGCAATACAGTTATAAAAATGATTCTTCACTATTATTAAAAGAATGGATGTCTATTGAATTTAGAAGAATAGTTTCTGTTTTGAAAGGCTCTGATTCTGATACGAATAAGGTACAAGGTTCGAAACTTTTGGATATAAAGATGATTTTTACAAATGGCCTACAGTCACTTTCAATGGATCCAATATTATCAGGTTTGAAAGAATCAGTAATATCTACACCATCCACAAAGCCAACAACACACATGAAGTCACCATCAAAATCGTTGGGAGCTAATTCTGCTATTGAATATTTCCAGACATGCCAAAAAGAAATCGAATTGATGTTGAAAGAAAATAATGCAAATAATAGAATTGAACAAGAGGATCTTGTTTGTACCTTGTCCATAACATTGTCGATTTTGAGTGCTTTATCAAGTGGTTTAACTGATCATTCTTCTCAACATAAAACGATCACTTATTTGGAAGATATTGCTAGACACCAAATATTAGATATCGATAGAGAATTAACAAAATCAAACGAAAATGGTAAGCAATTGATTCCTTATAACTTGAAGGAAAACCCAAATGATGCTTTGCAAATTTTGTCCTTGTCACCAACATTTTTTGAAAACTTGAAACAATCATTACCTTTTGATTGGATGGTTGTTACTATTGATATATGTCCAATATCGGGTGATTTGATTTTAACAAAGTTAAAGGCCATATCATCCACCCCTATAACTGTTAGATTACCTTTAAATAGGCACACTGCAAGAGGTGTTGAAAAACGCTCACTTTTATTTGAAGATGCTATTAAAGAGTTGAATATGATTATATCTGAAAGCGATGATACAACCAAACCGGAGGTAACATCAAAGATTAAGGATAAGGAAGATAAAATTGAATGGTGGGGCAAGAGAAAAGCATTGGATAAAAGGCTTAGCAGTTTGTTAAACACTATTGAAAGTGATTGGTTGTGTGGATTCGTTGGATTATTCAATACTAAAATTATCTCAAAAAGTGAAATTGAAAAATTCAAATATGTTGTGCTTAACATTCTAAGTTGTTATCTACCTTCTAGAAATCCAATGGTTAAACAGAAAAAAGAAAAAGAATTGGTTGAACTAAACGATGTTGTCTTTGAATTATTCCTTCAATTAAACGATATAGGGAGTAATTTGGATGGTTTAGAAGATCTTGTTTATTTCATGCTAGACACAATTTCATTCCACGGTGAGACGATTGCTTATGATGAAATTGAAATTGATCAACTTATTTCTGATATTTTCAATGAACTAAAGATTATCCAACAACAACAGAGTAACAATGATGATGAAAACTCAACAAAACATGTTGTTTTGATACCATCTATGACATGTACAAAGATCCCATGGGAATCCATATCAAGTTTAAGATCCAAATCAGTTTCCAGAATGCCTTCGTTACAATTACTTTCCGACGCATTGACAACCAATCAAGAATTAATGAATACTGGTATTGATGCAAACAAAGGGTATTATATAATCAATCCCGGTGGTGATTTGAAAAGAACCGAATTAAATTTCAAGGATAAGTTTAGTACATTGGCAGGTTGGAATGGTATTGTTGGTACGAAACCATTTGAGGAAGAAATCAAGCAAGGTTTGAACACTAGTGATTTATACATTTTTATTGGACATGGAGGTGGTGAACAGTACATTAAATCCAAAACCATTAAAAGTATGGATAAACTTCCACCTAGTTTATTAATTGGATGTTCATCAGGGAATTTAACGGTGGAAGGTTGTGTTTTCAAACCTTTTGGTACGGTTTATAATTATCTAATTGGTGGATCACCAATGGTTTTAGTTAATTTATGGGATGTTACAGATAAAGATATTGATAAATTTACTTTAAGATTTTTCCAAAAATGGGGGTTGTTTGTTGATTATGATTCTTTTGATTCTTTTGATTTGTTTAATCAAGATGAATATTTAAATGCTGGTGAATCGATTGTTGAAAGTAGAGACGTTTGCATATTGAAGTATTTAAATGGTGCTGCTCCAGTGTTGTATGGTTTACCGTTAAAGATTAGAGAGAATTAAAGTTATAGTGCATATATATATATATATATCTTTTTTTAATTATTTCTTTTCAATAGATGGGGATGTAAAAGTTTTCTAAATTATTTATATACACGGGGGTAAGGGGGGGGAAAGTGAAGAACCAATATTAACAGTTTATAAAATTAATAAAGCCATTTTTTATTTATTTATTTATTTATTATTTTATTAATTTGATAACAAGTGTTCAATCTTTTTGAAATATTCAGAATCAACAAACTGTTTAATTTCTTCTTTTGTTAACCATTTATAATCAGTGAAACCTTCAACATCTTTTTGTAATTCAAATTTACCAGCAATAATATGAGATTTCATTAAATATTCTCTTCTAATACTAGTAATAACATCAGAATTTTCTTTTTCTTCAATTAGGTCTTTCCCAATCAATTGATTATTATTATCATTTTGATATTTTAAAACTGCAGTTGGAGTATTTGAAACAGACCAAGTATTAATTTTATTTCCACCTATTAATTTAACACCATCAAGGGCAACCTCATGCAATGGTTTAGAATCATTTTTCAATTGGAAAGATGGAAATTTCCAAGATTTGTTTTGATTGACTAACAAATATAAAGTTTTTGATAATTTTCTTTCTAATGAAGTTTGATCATTTAATTCATCTGCTTTTGTGATTCTTGATTGAGGTTTAATTGGTCTACTAACATCGTCTAAATCTTCCTTTTGCTCAACAACAACAACATTGGTTGTGGAAGATGGATCAAGATGAGCTTCATTATCTTCAGCATCTAAATCTTGTTGTCTTTTAGGTAACACGATTTCTTCTTTGAATCTTCTATCTCTTCCATGTTTTAAATCAGGGACACCTTTAGGGAACCAAACACCTCTATGTTTTGGGATTGGATAGTTTTGAATTTTAGCAAATTCTCTTTCTGCAACGGTACCCTTTTTGAAATAATACCATCTTGGGAATGTCCACATTAATCTTCTTTCTAATTCTTCTTGATATTTATAAAATTTTGATTCAAATTCAGTTAATTCAGGTGTAACTATTGGAGTTCTTGAAAGTATTGCGGTTGCATGTATGGAATTTATTGAAACTTCTGAGGTTGCAGTTGCAGTTGCAAAAGATCTTTTAGCTTGATTAATGACTTGATTTTTAAACATTATATATATATATATATGTATATTATTTGTGTGATGATATATATATATATGTATGTATGTATATTATATGATTGACTTATTGATGAAATTGTGTAAAATAATATTGTTTTTTTTTTCTTTCTGTGTCCAGTTATTAATATTGAATGTAGGTTGGTAGATGTAATAATATAATAATCAATCAAAAGATGATGAAAAAAAAGTCACGTCAAGAAATGGTAAATGGTTAATAGATCTAATTTTTTATACTATTGTATCTCTACATCATCATCATCATCATCATCATTCATTCATTCATCGTTGAATTATACAATATCACCACAACCATCCAAATTTTTCAAAAGGGGTTGAATTGAATTTTACGTAAAAAAACAGAGAAATAATACCTTCAGTGATTATGTAATTGGATGGTATTAAAGCAGTGGACACATGTGCATGTAAGTTATGCCTTTTCTTAAAAAAAAAGAACAACTGTGCGACAAGGTAATTGTAGTGGGTGGATTTTCTGAAAAAAAAGGTGGTTGTATTATTTATATTATTATCTCCTACAATATAAAAGTGACATTATGAACTATATAGTATAATAACATAGAACAGGGTGGATCTCTAAATATTATATATACATAGGATGCTTTTTTTACATGTATTTCAAAGGGTCCAAATCCATCCAATCCAATCCAATCCAAGTCTCCTACTTACTATCCATTAATCCACAATTTTTTTAAAAAATAAATATAAATTGGTGGAATTTCCATTTCCATTTCTGTCAAGCAAAAACAAACAAAACTTATACAGAAGTAGCCTCATCATCATCGTCTTCTTCTTCGTCTTCTTCTTCGTCTTCTTCTTCGTCTTCTTCATCTTTTCAGTATCAAAAAGGAATAAACAATTATGTAAGCAACACACACATTTTTTTTCCTCGGATTTTTCGAAATTAATAAATATTCAATAAAATACAGAAACTGAAGCAGATCTAAAAGGCAGATGTATCTGTATATATTTGTATATATTTGTATATATACAAATATATCATCAACCCCCCCCCCCTCTTTCCTACAAATCAATCTTTTGAATTTAAATAAATAGTTTTAATTTTAAATTCAGAATCCACCTTTTGATAAAACAAATACATTTACATCATAAATAAAATAAAATAAGATAAAAATGGCTATGAAATTACCTCAAGCAGAAATCATCCCTGCAAAGACTGATGTCGGTGCTTTAGGAAACAGAATCAACATGGAAACGAGATCTTTACACGATAAAATTGATAAATTTATGACTTTGAAATTCGCTATTGCATTAAGAGATCCAAAAGTTTATAGACAAGGTATTCAATTATTCTATCATATTTTCCGTCATATTGAAATTGCTTTAGATAGAGAAATGTTGAAAAATTCCAAATATTCTGAAATGTTGAAAAACGTTTATAAACCAGCAATGTTAAGAACCGAAAAAATTCATCAAGATTTGATGTTTTTCTATGAAAACCATCCTGAAAAATTTGCTAATCCAATCCTACCACATCAAATTGAATTTTGTCAACATATCATTAAATCAACTCAAGATAAACCATATTTATTATTGGCTTATATGCACGTTATGTATCTAGCTTTATTTGCCGGTGGTCGAGTGATGAGTTCTCAAGTTTCAAAAGCTTTAAGGTTATTCCCTCAAGTGGATGGTAAAAATTTTGAAGAAATTCAACTTTTGGGTACAAATTTTTATAAATTTGACGTTGAAGATATACAAATTTTAAGAATCATTTATAAAAAAGATTATGAATTACAAACTAGAAATTTCTTAACCGAATCTGAAAAAAGAGAAATTATTAATGAATCTAAATTCATCTTTACAATGAATTCCAAATGTGTTAAAGAAATTGAATCTCATAATTTGAATAGAATTAAAAATAAATGGAGTTATCAAATTATTACAAAAGGCTATTTCATTGTTATTGCATTGTTGATATTATTGTTATGTTATATAGTGAAAAGAGTGGCTCAAAACCTTTTCATTTAAAAATTATCTTTTTTTTAAATATATATATATTGTAGTTGGCTACAATATATTAATACCCATTTCTTTCTCTTTGTATCCTATCCAATTCATCAAAAATCTTATACTATATGTCTATCTATCTATTGACTTAATAAAAATTCCTTCAACTTTGCTAACGCCTTTGATCTATGACTAATTTTATTCTTTTCAGGTCCTCTCAATTCAGCGTATGTCAATCCAGCACCATTTGGTTCAAAAACAGAATCCCAACCAAAATCAGTAGGACCTTTAGAAGGTACAATCTTACCATCGGTAACACCTTGAAACAATAAAACTTTACAATTGTCATCAGTATCTCCTCCAGCCTCGCAGTAACCAAATGTGGTGATTGCTTTTGCTGATTTATCTTCATAACCATACAACAATTTATTTAATCCATCTAAACCCAATTTTTGCATAAACCATTTAATGTATGGACCTGGTAACCCATTAAGGGCATTGAATGAAAGACAAGTGTCTTCCACTAAAACGGCACAACCTTGAGGAACTTGCATGGATGCTTGTTTGGCTTTATGTATCGTGACTTGTTCAATAGAACCTTGGATTTCATCCAAGTCGATGTTTTGGTTGATGATTGTGAATTTACCAACTTTAGCACCACCAGTGTTGGTGGTGGTTGAAGTTCCTTCTGATAAAATGGTAATAACTTCTCTTAGTTTGTTTGCATTTCCTGTGACAAATGTAATTGTGGACATGGTTGTATGTGTGTATATAGATATATATATATAGACGTATCCTATTTAATACTTAAATCAGTTAATTGTTTAAAAAATGAATATAATATAAAACTAACTTCATTCATTCTATTAAAACTGCTTACTCCTATTGAACAACACAATCCCCTCTGTAACAGGGAGGTTCCCCCCTTTAAAACCCTTTAAAACCTGGATCGCCTCTTTCGCTATGAAAATTTTTGGGAAAAAAAAAACATATTTTGAATCGAGTATAAATTGAAAAGAAAAAAACTTTGATATGGCATTTCTAATAACCTTCTTCTTTCACTTGTCTTTTTTTTTTTCCTTCTCCTTTTCTTCATACATATTACACTCCCGGAATACCAGCGATTACTAGTTATGCTCCCATCTATGTATTGCACAAATGGCCGGAAGGAGAATACGACAAACATGTCCAAATCCGCTTCAATAATCTGTGATCAACAGCAAAAATAAAGAATTTTAAATTCTTTACCACTTACTTGATTACAATTCGCTTTGCGGATACATTCATTTACTTTGATCTATTATTCATTGACTTGTTCAATTGTAAACATGAAATCTATCTAGGATTACAAAGTTCAAAACTATGTGATTCAATTGAAGTCTTGAAACGAAACGAAACGAAACAAAACAAAAAAAAATCCTATCTAAAATGTTCATTTCTTATATAATGTTTCCACGATTTTTATTACACATTGAGATTATATAAAGATCACTACATTCTATTATAGTGAATAATCTGATATAATAATGTGAATGTAATTGGATCCTATCCATCAAATGATCAATCATCATAAGCTGTACGAGACATTTCTCTTTCCAAATCAACATCAACTTTTTGAAGAGTTTCACATCTTTTTTGTTATTTGAAGTTTGTTTTTTACAAAGTTGATGTTGTTGTACTTCCTGTTTCTCTAATGCACATTGTGATTTATAATTTAATAAACCAAATCATAAATATTATAGTTTGTCCTTATTTATATACCTTGAACAACAAGCAATGATGATCTAATAAATTGCCATATTCAAAGTAAGTTTGAGGTAAGTAAACACTTGAAAATTATTAATTTAGAATTTATATTTGATTCATTATATAAAATACTTCAAAAGAGGAGTTAACGGAGTAGTTAAATACCAGATTATGCTACCAAGAGCTGATCCCATTCATCAATCTGAGGTAATTCGAACGTTATTTAAGACTACTTTAATGTATTCAAAAGTATTTGAAATAAAAAAAAAAAAAAAAACCTGGTATTTTATTTGATGCCCCCCTTCTATCTCAATCGATAGGACAAGCATTTAAATATGGATAAAGGATACAATAAGAGACAGAGTGGTTGACGACGTTGTCGACCACTCTACATCCTACTATATATTTGTTTATATTCATTATTTCTATTTAGTTACTTCTCCTATCGATTAAGATAGAAAAGATCATCAAATAAAATATCATTTCTTTTGTTCAAAATACTTTCACAAATATTCAAGTAGTTTTAAGCAATTATCAAATCCTTATTTTGCCTGAGAGGGATCGACAGTTATTTAAAACTGATTGAATAATAAATTGATATTCTCATTGATGTTTCTTCTCCCTAATCGATAGGAAAGGAATCTAAATAGAAATATGGGAAATACACAAATATATATAGTAAAATAACAAGGAAACAATTCAAAAGATAAAAGGTGAAACAAAATATAAAAGATGAAACAAAATACAACAGATGAAACAAAAAATAGGAGATAAGTAGTAAAGTCCGAAAACAATCAGTTAACTATAGTAAGGATGAGAATATAGGGTAGATACCTTACACACAATGTGATGGTTCGACTGTTATTTAAAACTACTTGAGTATTTAAGAAAGTATTTGTGATCAAAAGTATTATCTTATTTGATAATCCTTCTATCCAATCGATAGGAAGGAAACTAAACAAGAATAGCAAAATACACAGCTATTTATAATAAAGAACATAAGCTTGACGAAGTCGTCAGCAAACTAAGGGAATTCCAATAGCACGTTAATAGGAATTCCAAACAGCAAAGATAATGATTGCTAATTGAAAGCAATTCAACAGAGGAAATATTGGGGATTTGGAAATCATTTATAACCATTTCCAGTATCCCTACCTCTTTATGGTATGAAGCACTGAATCATACAAGGTAGTTCAGTCGTGGATACCTCCTCGGGCTTTTAAAATAGTATCAGCTACATACTAAGTAGTTCAATTATTGTTAACTTGATTAAGGTCTTGTGACTGTTTTTGGTAACACAAAATAATATTTTCCTATTGAAATCTTTTTATACGATTTTTAATATAAAACTCTCTCCCCTTTTCTAGAAGAGTTCCGATTGTAACTTCTTTAGAAATAAGTTGGATCTACAACTCTATTTATGCAATTTTTCCATCTCAACGCTTTAGTGGAAAATCTTCCACTAGCTCCTTCAATTTGGGCTCCTAACCTATGCAACCTTCGTCATTGTTGTGGCTTAGTTTATAAATACCACAAATTGTAATCATATACAGAAAC
Organism: Ogataea salicorniae; assembly: GCA_030557545.1. Classification (NCBI taxonomy): domain Eukaryota; kingdom Fungi; phylum Ascomycota; class Pichiomycetes; order Pichiales; family Pichiaceae; genus Ogataea; species Ogataea salicorniae. The sequence continues at coordinate 39,986 of JAKTPI010000033.1, forward strand.
TCACACTCTTAATGAAAGTGAGGTTCTGACAGGAAAGCAAACTAAATTCACAAGGGAAACAATAGTAGATTCTGAGAGAGCATAGCAAACTAACGCGGAACCGCAAAGTAATAATAGAGGTAAAAGAATAGGAAAGTAAAGAATAGCAAAGTCCATAGGATTCCTTACATGCCGTGCTCCATCCTTATTAGCTCAGTTGGTAGAGCGTTCGGCTTTTAAGGATTTCCAATATTTCAGAAGTCGACCGAAATGTCCAGGGTTCGAGCCCCTGATAAGGAGCATATTTTGTTTTTTGCATTTTTTTGCATTTTAAACTGATTAGGTGGCTAATAGTGTTTCATTCTTTTTTTTAGCCTGTCATATATATATACATATACATATATATATATATATATACACCATTATGTAAGACCAATCAATAAGAGCATGAGAAGTAAGAAAGAAAAATCGACGCTGTTATCGACGGGTCGAATTTATCACACATAAAGACGCGTTCTTTTTCCTAAAATAAATATATAAATATATTCTTTTTCCAACTGCGGACCGATCTATTTCGTTTAAGACCTTTTTTGACTGATTCTAAATCTCATCCCGATTGATTTACCTAGATCAACTTTCTTTAGTTTGATTTTTTTGGCAATAATTGATTATAAGGGATATTATGTATACAATCTTTTGATTCAAGGAACAATTTAAATTGTACAATTCAAAACATAATGTTGTCTTCTAAAGAAATTGATGAGTTCTTGCTCACCAAGTTGGATAAAATCGATCCACATTTAATCAACTACCATTATTTTGTGCAACGTTACTTTTTGTCGACATTTATATGGATGCCATTATGGACGTATTTAATATTTTATTTAATTATAGTCATAATAGTTTCCAACATATTTGCAAAAGTTCGTTTCATTAATAAAGTCACGTTAATTGTTCCTGAAAAACCAATCAGATTCAGGTCAACTAAAAAGAACTCAAATAAAGAAGGTTTCACTTTAACTGATATCATTTATAAATCTGTTCCTGAATTTAGACATGATGCGATATCATTGTTTAATCCATTTTTATTTAACGGTCATTTTCAAACCATGTGGGCTGGTGTTCGTAAATTTAGAAGAATTGACAAACTAGTTTTTGCAAGACAAATCTTAAATTTCCCTGACGGTGGTTCAGGTTCTTTAGATCAAGTTGTTTCCGAAAAGTTTTTCCATTCAGTTTTAAAAGTTTCTATTGAAGATGTTCCAAAAGGTCAAGTTGGTACTTATATCGAACCAAATACTAGATATTATACAAAAGCTGAATTAAATAAACTTCCATCAAACGATTACAAACCAATAATGATTGCATTGCATGGATTATCTGGATCTTCAGCAGAAGCTTATGTTCGTTGTTTGTTTAGTCGTCTTTGTTCAAAATATGGATTTGAATGTTTTGTTCTGAATTCAAGAGGTTGTGGTAATACAAAATTAACCACACCTCAATTATTCAATGGATTTTGGACAGCGGATTTTAAATTTGCTTTAGAACATTTACAAAAATTGTATCCAAATAGACCAATTTATGCATCTGGATTTTCTTTAGGTGGCTCAATTTTAGCCAATTATCTTGGTCAAGAAGGTGAAAATTCCAAAATTAAATTGGCTTGTGTTCTTGGTAATCCATGGGATTTAACACATTCTTCACATGTTCTTGCCAATGATTTCATCTCAAATAATTTATATTCCCCAGTCATGACAATTCCTTTGAAACAACTATTAGATACTCATTATGAAGAATTGAAATCAAATTCTGTTTTCTTGAAAGCTTATAAAGAAAGTTATAAGAAAGTTTATAGATTAAGAGATTTCGATGATTTTTTCACTTCCAAATTATTTGGGTTCAATTGTGCCGGTGAATACTATAAACGTGGTACATCAATGAACAGAATTTTAGACATTCGTACACCAACAATAATTTTAAACTCTGAAGATGATCCACTCATTGGTGCTTCTGTTAATTCTTTACCATACAAAGAAACTTTATTAAATCCATATTTATCATTCGTTTGTTCTACATTAGGTGGTCATATAGGATGGTTCAAATGGAACAATGTTCGTTGGTACGCTGATCCACTATCCAAGTTTGTCAGTGAATTCCATAAAACGGTGACAGCCGTTAATGGAACCGAAATTTTCGTTGAAAAGGAAGATTTGCCATTACAATATAAAACTGTTCATGGATGAATTACTTGGTCCATTCCACTGATTCGTGCGTATTCATAAAATTTATTTTGAATCCATATTAGGATATTTATATACATATATATATATATATTTAAATGAATATATCCTTTTCATTGCTACAAAGCAATTTTTTGCATTTTTCTTAAAAAGAACAAGAACCCTTCTTGACTTTACCCCCCCCCCCTCTTCCTCTCGTCTAAATCCCAACTATTCAATTAAGTTCATCGCACTAATTAACACCGCCAGATTTCAAAGAAATAATCGAGCAGCGCCTTGTTTTATTATTATTTCTTAACTTATTCTATAAAGTGATTTAAAAATCAAATCTCAAAGCTACATTATGTTATATCATTCTATTTGGATATAGATGCACATACATAAATAGGGAAAAAGGGCACAAAAAGAAAATTACATACATCAAATTAAAATGTTCAGATCAATACCCACAAGTCAGGCTTCCATTTACATTAAGAGAACACTGTTCTCGCCCCAACAACAAATAACAAGACAATTTTCCAACACTTTTACTAAGAACAACAACAAACCAAATCAAATAAATTTAACCTTTTTCAGTAGAGAAAACTGTGGATTATGCGAAGAAGCAAAAGATGAACTAATGAACAAGATTTTGAAATCTGAAAAGTTGATAAGTTTGAAAAGTCCCATCAATTTAAACTTTATTGATATTGAAAAAGTTGGTAATGAAAATTGGTTCGATTGTTATAGATACGACATACCCGTTTTACACGTTGATAGAGAAGACTATAAAACTGTCAAGTTTATGCATAGATTGGATTACGATGATGTTGTTGATGAACTGAGCGAGGATTTATAAATATTTTTTTTTTCATAGAATTGACTTGCTACGTTGGATTATGATGATGATTTCATGTATTATTATAATATTAGAAAAAATATAAGACAAAAAAATTAATCGCCATCATTAAACCAACAATATATGTATGAATATCAGGCTTGTTAAGAGCAAACTTAGCAATTAAATAATAATAAAAAGATAATGATAAAAGGGATAGAAGAAAACTTCATCATAGCTTTCTTCGTTTATATGTAACAGGCGGTTGTTTAACTATTGATGTAGTAGCCGTAGCAGTATTTGACCTTCCAATTATTTGGCTCAACCCACCAATCTCCTCTGAATTATCAGCAAAGTCAAATAGCAAAAAATCATTATCGTTAAAATTGTAATTATTATCGACTAGTTTCTTTTTTATTTTCTTTGTAGGATTAGGATTAGATTTTTTTGTTATTGTAGATTCATCTTGTGATTGAGAATTGATTAACTTTCTTTTCTGTTCCTTCTTTTTAGTTGTAGAAACCACTGGTACTGAAGAATCTTTTTTAGATTTCACCAGAGGAGGTTCAGGTTTAACTGGAGGTGCTGGTAGTTTTACTGATCCTGTTTCTCTTTTGGCTTCATTTTTTGACTTGATGATTTCCCCCATTTCTTTAATTTTCATTTCACTTTCTTTTAATTTAGTTTCCAATAATTTTATCTTAGTTTCATTAGCTTTTAAGTTATCTTCAAGTTTGATGATTGCTATGCTTTTATCCTTTAAACTGGAACCTGTCGACTCTGATGTCGATTTCCACGATTTAATTTCTCTCTCAAGAGATTCAACTGTACTAGCCTTCAATTTTAAATTATTTGTAAGTTCTGAATTCTTTGTCAACAATTCAGCCAACTTGTTATCTCTTTCTGTAGTATCTTTTTCAAGCTTATTTGATAAAGTCATCACCTTTTCTTTCATCAAGTTTTCTAAATTAAAATTTTGATCAATTAATTTTTGATTATCCTTGACTAATTTTTCAATTTTCAAATTTTGTGATTCAAGTTCAGAATTTTTATTTGAATTACAACTTAGTATTTGTTTTTCACTTTCTTTGATTTGAAGTTGTCTTCTTTCCAACTCAGTTTCATTTTGCTTGATATGTTTTTCTAGATCTTTAATATTCTTCTTCAAGGATTTATTTTCAGTTGAAAATTCATCCAAAATAGCAAGTTTTTTAGTTAACTGTTCAACATGTTTCTTGGATTTATTAAATTCTTTATCACTTGAAGATTTTAATTTTTCATTTTCAGATTTAGAAAGTTTTAATAATTCTTCTTGAGTTCTTAATTTAGACTCAAAAGATTTAATTAATCCTTGCCTCTCATTTTCAAAAGATCTTTGAATTTCTTTAAGCTCTTCAGTTTGATTCTTACATTTATTTGATAAACTTTGACATTCTTTCGTTAGATTACACTTTTCATAATTCAAATCTGATTTTTGCTTTTCCAATTGAATTAACAATTTTTGAGATTCTTCGAGCCTTTCCTTCTCCTTGTTAAAAGTTTCAAGTAATGAATTATGTGCAATTGTTGATTCGTTATATTTTGACATAATTTCATCAGTTTTCAGCTTGAATTCGTTTTCCAATTGCTTTTTAGTTTCAAGTTTTTCATCAATTGCTTTAATTGATTCAGTAACTTGTTTTATCTTGTCAATATTGATATATTGTTTGGAATCAGTTGACAGTTGATCTAAATTTAAACTCGATGCCTGAACTAAATTTTGTAGTTCATTAAATGCTTCTGTTGATTTGGTGGCCAATGAATTGATTAGTGAAGCACAATCCTTTTGAGAGATTGTCGAAGAATTTGATAGGCTTTTGATATTTTCATCACTGCTTTTAAACTGGGTGATTATAGAGTTGAAATTAATATTCATTTGATCAACCATTTTGTTCATATCTTCTTTGGAATCAATCTGTAATATTGTTGCTTGTTTGGAAAGTATACTGTAATAAATTTTAAGTTAGTAAACAAATGAAGGTTTATAAAAGAAACAAAAAAAGGGGGGGGGGGGTAAATACAAACCTCAACTTATCAGTAAATTCAGCTTTAATTTTTTGGTTGGCAGCTAACACCTCATTTAGTATCTCTGAATTTTTTTTAAACTCTTTCAAAGCTTCATTTTCGAATTTAATCCTTGAATCGTCCAGAGTTTTGGACAATTGACTATTTTTAATTTTTTCTTCGGATAATCTACCTGAAACATCATCCAATCTTGACTTTAAAGAGGATATTTCAATTTCTTTTTTGGTAATTTCACCAGTTAAAGTTGCGAGTCTAGTTTTGAATGAATCAAACCTTTTTTTGGAACCTTCTACTTGTTTATCAAGTTCAATGATAGTATTCTTAAGTTGTTTAACTTCTTTGACAACTTCAAATGAGTTGCTAGTAACAGTTGAAGCCTTTTGATGCCAAATCTTAACATCCCTATTACAGTGAACCAATGTTGATGATAATTGTTTAACACGATTTTTCAAATTTAAAACCGCTTTATCATTTGTACTTAACTTTGTATTTGTTTCTGATAATTTAGTTTCGGTAGTTTTTAATTTGCTTTCTAAATCTTCTTTAGATTTGTTGATGTGACTGATTGTATTCAAAAGGTACTGCATTGAAACTTGATCATATTTATTTTCCTTTCCAATTGGGTGAGCTGTAGTTGGTTTATTCGAATTTAATTGAACGGCTTTATTAATTATTTGTTGTTGTAAATTATCCTCTTCAATAGTTTTTGTTGATGCTCTACTTCTTTGAGATGGGGTAGGAGTATCTTGACTTTTTGGTATGTTGGTATCCAGCTGCGATAGCGAGTTTACCATGACTGGTCTAACATCAGTGATTTCTAAATCATCATCTTCGTCATCTTCATTATCTTCTTCTGTTTGATCCGGATCATCATTTTGGACCATCTTATTGGAAATACTAGTATCTGAATTTGAATTGACCGTAATTGGACTATCCAATTGGTTTGAAATTTCATTCAAAGAAAAATCATTCTCAAAAGGGGGATCTTCATTACTACTGTTAGCTTCCTCAATTATCGATAATCCAGCACTTTGTCGCCCCTTAATTGATTCTTTGGGTTGATTGTCAAAATCATCAGTCTGTTGCTGAGACTCATCTTGGTTTGGTTTTTGTAATTTTAAATTGATATTAGTGGCATGATTCGATGCTGTGAAGAGTGAACTTCTTGTTTTTGGTTTGAACAATGAGTTATCTCGAAAAAAACTAGACATTGGTTGGCAATTATCAGCTTATTTAGAATTCGTACTAGGAATCAAATACTTTTTTGTATTAATATATATCTGTCAAAAGAAGAATACACGAGGACAAAAGAGGATTGTTTTGTTTTGTTTCAGGGGGATAAAACAAAACAATAAAAAAAAAGGCAAAAATTGAAACCTGAAAGGGTGAACTCAAATATTCAAGGCTGTGCAATTATAGGGATTTGATATCATCCCTCCAACGACAGTGTTTCACACATTATCAACAGCGTAATTATACTACACAAGTGTGTCTTTTCTGTTACGTGAATTCATTAAATTCTGTATTATTTATAAACAATCTACCCAAATTACTACCAAATATAGAATGACCATCGTTTGAAACCACCAATTTATTCAAAAACTCTCTTTCATTATTACTCAAACAATAATACTTTGCATAGGTATCTTTACCAGTAAGCTGTGACTTGACAAATTCACAATTAAGCCCAGCAGGGTATGTCACTTTCAAATCTTTATGGTTATCGTTTGATTGTTTTAATTGAAAATCACAGTTATAATTGGTTAATTGATTACTCATATTCAACTCAAACTCTTTCTCTATCTCTTCACCTTCTGCATTTTTAAAATTTAGATTGACTAGTTTTTTAGACCCTAATAATCTAACACAAATGCTTTGTTTATCAAAAATTGCAGGTAATTTGGTAATTTTATTAACTTTCAAATTTTTATCATTATAGTATTTTTCAAAATTAAATGAAATGTATTTAGATGATCTTAAGTGATAATAATTCACCAATCCATCGTAACCGCCAGTAACAAAATTGTTGTTTGAAAATAACTCTACACTTGATAAATTATCGAAGTTATGATCATTGAAATTCAAAATGAGTTTGTTTGTTCTTAGATCGTACAATCTCACTTGATTATTAGTAATGGATACAATGACGTAATTACCGAAGTATTTGAAATCATTAAATAAATCATTTTGCGTACCTAACAATTGAAAATTGTGTAGGATGGCTGAACTGTTTAAATCATAGATTTTCAAAGTATTTGAGCAGACAGTAACGTTCAAGTTATTAAATGGATTAAAATCAACTTTATTGATAAGGCAGGTTGAATCATTAGTTAATGAAATCAATGGCCTTGGTGATCCGGTTTTACTTGTTAGTCTACTGTTTATGTCTTTAAAAGACCATATTTTGACAATTGAATCATTTATACTCGAAGATATCAATAATCTACTTGAATTCGAAGAAAAATTTAGTGAAGTTAAATGATTGTCCTTTAGATGTGGATAGAATGAACTGTAGTTCAATTGGACTGGTTCCATTTAGCTGGGTCATTGGATGGTGATATATGTTCTCAATAGTTTTTAACTTTTGCTTATATGATTGAATGTTGTTTCATTTATTGACCATCATGATAAAATCAACAAGTAGTAATAACTATCTATCCATCTATCTATCCATTTATCTACCTTACAGTCTCTATAGGAACCTCAAAATAGCACAGCCCTTTTAAAAAAATAAATCACGTGACATATTAGTTATTTATGAGAGCACAAAATTCATTTCAGGGTTTTGTCCACTACGGTTATGCTGTACACTTAACACCACATCCTGACACCTCAAACCAACAACGTTTTTATCTACGCACTACCAAAAGACCTATTTATTTTTCAAAGACAATTTGATCAATTCACCTTCACAAGAGCTTATCAACCTGAAAACAATACTTATATCAGTCTACCATCACCAATTAGAATTATAGGGAAAACACAAACACATAACTTCACACCCATATATATACACATAATGTCTTCCATACAGCGTCAAATTCCAAAGTTTTTCAAAATCACTCAATTAAAATCAGCCATTCACTTACCAGTTGACAAACAACAAACTTTACATCGTTTAGGTTTATACAAGAGACATCAAACTACTTATCAAAAAATTTGTCCAGAACAAGCCGGTATGATTGCTAAAGTCAAAGAATTAGTTGCTGTTGAATTAAGTGTTGAAAGCAAGACTAAGAGTGAGATGAAGAGTGAAAGAAAGAGTAAGAGTGGGTTCGCTATTGAAAAAAGAGTTTAATTATAAGATTTGAAAAAGAAGTTAATCAATTAAAGAGAATAAACCTTGGTGTTGTTTTTAAGATCATGTACATATATAGAGCTTCCATAGTTTATTTATACAAGTTAATGAAATTTCTCAGGAGAAAAAAAAAAAAAAGTATGAGAGAATACTTTGACCATGCAGAACTTTAGCTGAAGCAGTTAATGAGATTACAGAGTAAAGGAGAAAAAAATAATAATCAGAGCTTATGAAATAGTGGAGGAACAAAACGAAGCAAAAAAGGTTAGGTGGTATCATATAAACAAAAAAAAAGTAATGCATTTGAAAAAAGGGAAAATATTATCAACTATCAAAAAAAACTTATAATGAAGGACGATATCTCGTAAAAATTCTAAATAGTTTATTGCTGATCCCTTAAACTCTTGGTTTTCGAAATAGAACCAGTAATACCACTGAAAGTATAATCATCGTCATGAATGTCCAACAATGCATTCTTTAAATCTTCTTGATTGATATTAATCAAATCATCCTCTTTACCACATTTATTTTCATCTAGTGAAAGGTTATCGTTATTATTTTTAGATTTTGCTGCTTTAGTATTTTTGACATTGCTGTCATTGTTGAAGTTTTTATTTATTAATTGTTGTTGTTCAATAATTTTGTTCTTCAAATTTGGTGTTATTTCAAAGTGTTGTAAATTGTTGTTTTGGATGTTTATCAAACTTATTGAATTGTAGTATTCTGTATCTGATGAAACTAACGAATCATCAACCATCTTAAGGATCCCTCGCTGTGAAATTGTCATTGAGTTATCTAGTTTATCGTATTTGTTTGATTTATGAAGTTTATGGGTAGGCCCATTGTTGTTCGTTGTAGCGGTAGATGTGCTTGGCATCTTACGTTTCTTACCAGAAGATTTAAGTAAATTGATAGATGACGAGAAATGATTTAATTTTCTTAATGAGGTGTTCAAAGATGGTGATGGGGTACTGAATTGATTCTTGGATGTTATTGAAGGAGTAGAAATAACTGAAGATGATGCGGAACTAATTATGGATGACGATGCTGTAGCGGATGATAATCTATTGGAGAAGAATGGAGTTGATTCTATATGATCGATTGTACGTTTTGAAGATGATGGAGTATCTGGCTGTTTCACTTGAGAATCAATTGGTTCCACAGTTTCAGTGTATGATCCATTTGCATTTATTGAGATTATTGAATTACCAAATCTCAAAGGGTTGTCCCTTTGCGTTAGAGATAACAATTTATTTATTGGATCAGCGTTGGTTGCCTTACTCCAAGGGATTGTGAATTCAGATTGTGTTGGTTTTTTTGCTGTTGATGTTGAGTATTCAATTTTCAAACATTCAGTAAATTTAAAAATGTTGCTTCCCCTTTGATGGATATTGGTTTTACCTGTAAAATCAATACCATCTTTTGAATCCTTTTCTAGTTTACTGATTTTTAAAAATGGATGCATTGCCTCTTCAACTGTATTGAACAGCTTGTTGAACTTGTAACTTGGCTTGGATTGAAATTGACTACTGTTGTTTTTGTTTTTGTTGTTGTTGTTATACTTGCTGTTAATATTATTGTTAATTTCAGTTTGAGTAGTACGGTATGGATGAGCTATTGGCTTGTTTAATTTGTTAGACTGTTGTCTAGAACCTCCTTGAAACTGATTCAAGTTGAAGTTGTTGGATTGTTCTAACTTGTTAGATATATCCGATAACATCTTTAAAGTAATGAATGGTGATATGTGTTAGTTTTCAAATACTTGAATTATACAGATAAAGTAATTTAGGCCTTTATCAAAAAAAAAAATAAAGAAACTTGTCCTTGCATATTATACAGTTTAAAGCAAGGGTTTTATTAATTGATTACAGGGATTCAAACAATCCTACTGTATTTACTTCTTTCCCAATTAGGATATTATAAATAGACGCTAAAAAACACAGAAGACAAAAAATCGACGCAACAATTAGAAAAAAAAAAAGCATTGCGTCGATTATTACAAGTACGTAATTGCTGACGTTATCTATATGCTACCCAAACAGAACCATCAAAATTTTTCATGTCTTTCTCCAATTTCGACGTTACTACTTAGTAAAGATCAATAATTTGTATCAAACTCCAATTTATTAAGAAATTCAAATTCAGGTCCTTGAGTGTGCATTCCTATATATACGTATAATAAACAGTGGAATATAGAAACCAAAGAGCAATTATACAGCCATGCCTAAAAGCGCAATACATCTAGATTCCCTCGTTAGAGGACGTCTTCGTACGTCCTTCAATAAACACAACTTGTTCAACTTGTACAAAAAGCAAAAGCCTTTCTTCAAGAACATGACTTTATACCAACAAAAATGGGCATCTAAACAAGAATCAAGAGCTTACCACGGTGAGCATTTAACTGAAAACAGATGGCAATCTATTTTCCAACCAAAATTGGAAGGTGTTGCTCAATTGGATGCTTCTTTAAAAGGTACCAACGTTGAAACCCCAATGGTTCTACAAACTTTTGCTGCATTGGAAAAGAGACTAGATTACGTTATTTTCAGATCAATGTTTGCATCTTCAGTGAGACAAGCTAGAAAATTCATTCTTACCCAACACGTTAAAGTTAACGGTGTTGTTATAAAGCATCCTGGTTTCACTTTGAAGCCTGGTGATGTTTTCAACGTTACTCCTGAAAAAGTGTTGGAGGCTTTAGGTCAACAAAAACCAAACTTAAAACAATCTTATAAAGTTGATAGAGAACAAGTTTTCAAGTGGCAAAATTACGTCAATGAAGTTAAAGCTAACCCTGAAAGAATGTGGGCAAGACAAAAGGAAAAGAAAGCAAGATTAAACAATTTATACAAGAATAAATACAATGCTGACATTATAAAAAAGGATAGTTCAAACAGCGAATCACAAAGCAATAGATTGAATTCATTTTCTGCCAATAACACCAAAATTGACAAATTGAAAACTGAACAAGCTGGTGTTTCTAGAAAATCCATGTTGAAGGATATTTTGTCAATTGGTTTTAAAAGCAAATCAGAAACCGTCGAACAATCAATCTTTGAACCTAAATATGGCAAAGCTATAGCTGAAAAAGCATTTGCTGTCTTTGATCAATTATCATCAAATAAAGCTTTGAAAGAAGATCCAAAATCAGAACAATTCATTGAAGAAATCAATCAAATATTACCAACTTTCAAAGATGGTGAAGCTACAGGTTCATTCTATGACGATTCTAAAACTAAAAAAATCAGACAATTACTAGCAGAAATGAATTCTATGTATTTAGAAAAATTAAGAAAAGATTCTCAAGATAAACCACTTTCTGAATCTGAAATCATTAGCAAATGGGCTAACTCAATCGAAAAACATCCAATGATCCCAAATACTTTTGCTGAAGTTGAACAATCTGAAACTAAAAGTTATTACATCAATTTACCATGGCAAAGAGGTCCATTTGGTTTAAATGATCCTGAGAAACCATATTTCACTCCATGGAAACCAAGACAATTCTTAGCTCCATTCGCAATCTTACCAAAACATATCGAACTTTCATTTGAAACTTGTCACGGTGTTTATTTAAGAGATCCTGTTGCTAGACCTGGTGAAAGTGAAGTCATTTCACCATTCGGTGAAGATATCCATGAAAGAGCTTACATGTTCTACGTTAGAAAGGGTATGTAAACATATCTGAATTTCGATGCTTTTGCAAATTGATTGTTTTTTTACTTCTTTTTATTTTTATCTTTATTCCATTTCACCCACCCTCATCCTCCAACCCACTCTCCCCTTCTTCTTCATTCTTACATCCCGTTTATCGTTTCTTTATTTGTGTTTAGATACATATAATACTTGTAAATACTAGTTATATCATTTTCAGTTACTTTTATACCCATATAATGTATTCATTGTAGTATTTAAAACTCTCGAACACAGCCTCAGATCCATCACAAGTCCTAAAAAATATATCTATATAAATATATTTATAATTTTGAAAGACCGTGAAATAGTCCAATAATCAAACGATTAAACCTTTGATGAACTCACAATAATAATGAAACATTTGAATTTTTAACAATGAAACACCCAGCAATACCACCTAAATCTCAATTGTTATCAATTTTGAAAAAATCTTTTGATCACAACCAATCTCAATTGGAACTAGAATATATTACAAATGAACTCCCGTCTGCTCTTTGGCATGAAGCAATTTTGAAAAGATCCCAGAAGTATCCATTGCAGTATATACTGGGCACACAACCGTTCATAGAGCTAGACTTGAAAATTAAAAAGGGTGTTTTGATACCCAGATGTGATACCGAAGAATGGTGTGCAGAATTACGTGACGTTATTGATGCAAGTAAGAGAAGTGAGAGTATGGGTAAGAAGTTGTCTGTTTTGGACTACTGTACTGGTTCTGGATGCATTGCGTTGTCGTTAGCAATGACCAAGTACGTGAGTACAGTTACAGGAGTAGATTTTAATCCTATTGCTGTTGAACTATCGAAGGAGAACTTATTGAGGAATAATGAGATTATTAATGATGCTGCCAGTGGTGCTAAGAAAATTGAGTTTGTTCAAGGCGATTTGTTCAATAAAGATGCAGGTGCATTGTTTGCTGATGTTGATTTACTGTTGTCAAACCCACCGTACATTCCACAAAAGGAACTGTGTATTGAAGGCGGTGTTGAAGAATCGGTATTGAAATTTGAACCACGGGAAGCATTGCTCGGTGATTTGGAATTTTACGAAAGGTTAAGTGAATTGATTGTTAATGATTTGAACAACGTTAGTGGGTTTGTGTTTGAATTAGGTTATATGAAACAAGCTACTGTAACGAGAGATATTTTGATGAGTGGTAAAAAAGGTAAAGAAGCATGGGAATGTGGGATACGGGTTGATTCTGCGGGAAGGTTACGAAACGTTATTGGTTGGAGAAAAGATGGACTTTTGAGTGGATTAAATGATATGTGTGATGAGATTATTACTTAAATCTTTTTGAAGTATAGATCCATCATTATTGTGAGATAAGTTAAATAGAAACTGATTTTTGTTTTAGTAAAGATCAATTACTAGGCGTGAGAGATACGATTTTGATAGGATAGACTAATATTATTATTTTCTTCTTTATATATACAATTTCTATTTTTAACAGATTGAGTATAAAACGTAGTCTATATTGGACCTTTATTCAAAGCTCTTTTGAAAAACTTTTTTTATAAAGATTCTTCCGTTTTAACTTCCTCAGCTTTGACTTCTTCAGTTCCAACTTCTTCAGTTTTAACTTGATCTCCATCATTCAATTTTCTCTTCTTCAAACCTCTACCAACAGCAACCACACTTTCCATTGGTAACACCCTCAAACCATAACAAATAAATCCACCACCAGATCTGCTCGTCATCAGAGGATGCAATTTACCAGGAATGGTTTGATATTTTCTAACCTTTGTTTCATAGATATTTGGAATTAAAACTCTTTTATCCTTTTGTAAAATATGGTTTAAGGAAACCAAAATTTCTTTATATTGTGAATAAACAACGATAGGTCTAGAACCAGCCAATCTTGGTAATAATCTTGGAACTAAAGTTACTGGATTCAAAGTTGAAGTATAAATTAAACCATCAAAATTGTTTTCAGTAACTTTGGCAATTGCTTCGTTGATTTGTTTAGCTCTAATCATTTTTCTCTTGTGTTGTTGTTGTTTAGCAAACGGCAATTCATTGAATTCATCATCTGTATATTCCATCAGTTGAATTCTTTCAGTTTCAGGTTCGAAGAATTGTAAAAAGTTGATTGGTTTGACCATAGCGTCGATTTCTTCTTCGGTATAACCACATGATCTCAATGCAGATAAATTAGGTTGATCATTTTCATGGAGTAATGTAAGTGAACCCTTACCTTGCATTCTTTCCAACATGGCAAAGACTATTAACCCACCAACCTCATCGATAACTAAATAGTTACCACCTGGCATAACGTTACCATAACTCATTATCAAACCTAAAGTTTCTTCACTCATATCCAACACTCTTGCAGGTTCTTTTTCTTGGTATAGGTAGTTTAACAAAGCTGATGAACTCAAATAGTTCATTGTAAAACGTCTTGTGAATTTTCTTTGTTTTCTAGTTAGGTATTTTTCTTGTGAATAAACTGTTTTTTTATCAAATGCTTCGTGAGATTTAATCATTTTTTCAATGATCTGTTTGCCAACTTCGTTACTCATACCTTCTTTCTTCATCAACTCAATTTCTTCAATGGTAATTTTTTGAACCTTGCCACCAAGATCAACCAGATCCTTATTATTTAATGAACTTTTCAGCTCTGGAATTGGAATTGGAATTGGAATTGGAGTAACTGATCCTTCCACTTCAGTCTCATCACCTTCATTGTTGTTTCTTTCTTCCAAACCAAAACCAAGACTTTTAACAGGCGTCACTTTCTTTTCATCCATAATTTCAAAAGATTGTCCATATGAATATCCATAAACGTTATCACATAAAAATTGCCCAAATTTACCAAGATTAATAGTTCCACCAGATCTAAGTTCCACTATTCTTAAACCTCCAGATGGCATGGTGACCATTGCCCAGTCATTTTCTTGGATTGTTTTTCTCTGTTTCTGAGGAGAAATATCTGACATCCTTTTATGATAATTTCTTTGTATATTTTTAATAGTGAATATTATATATCCTATAGTTTTGATTGGAAATCACCAAGATTGGCACTAGCAATTTTCAGAGGTTTGGAATTTGATAAAAATAAATAATTTTTTTTTTTCCTTCTCTTTGTTTTGAGATTTTATTGCCAAACACACATACACCTTTACACTGTTATAAAACCAAGGATAAATACCCCTTTTTGAATAAATGCGCGACATAATATTTGTCACAGATATCAATCATGATTGGCGCACGACTTCATTCCAAAAAGAAAAAAATTTTTTTTATCTTTTTTTTATTTTTCATAGAGAGAAGAAAATTTAAACTTTTTATACGTTTTATTATACTAGACAACTAATAAGTTTCCCTTCCCAAAAGATAGATTTTGAATTTAAAAAAACACATATTATTACCATAATAAATTAACAACAATGGGTAGAAGAGCTAAGAACAAGCAAGGTGCTCCACCTTCATACGAAGAATTCCAAGATAAAAAGTCACAAAAGGATACTAAGAGAAAGAGATCAGACTCCACATCCAGGCCATCCAAGCCATCCAAACCTTCTTCAGTCTTACCACCAAAGAAGGTGAAGAAGCAAAAGAAAAGAATTGCTGATGAAGAAGAAGTTCCTGCTGATCTTCCCGAAGTTGATTACGAAGAGTTATCCGCCGCTAAGAAATCCTTATTTGATGATTCAGATGCTGAAGAAGATGCTGCTGAGGCATTTGAAACTTTAGAGGGTGACGATGAAGAAATAGATGACGATGAAATTGATTTAGAACAGGCTGAATATGACTCTGACGAAGAAACAAGAGCCAAACCAATGTTCTCAGATGACGAAGAGCACAGCGACGATGATATGGAAACCATCAATGCTGCCAACATGGAAGCTTACTCCAAGCAATTGGATGATGAAGCTGCACAAGAAGAATTAGAAGCCGAAGAAGAATTATTACAAGGTCAAATGATCCAACCTAGAGCTAAAGTGTTACCAACTGCTGAAGAAGAAGAACAAATGGCTGACCAACCACACGATTTAACAATGATTAGAACCAGAATGCTAGAAGTTGTTAAAGTTTTAGAAGATTTCAAGAACTTGGCAGAAGAAGGTAAATCAAGATCAGAATACATGGATAGATTAATCAAAGATATTTGTGACTATTTCGGTTACACACCATTATTGGCTGAAAAACTGTTCAATTTGTTTTCACCTTCAGAAGCAATGGAATTCTTCGAAGCAAATGAAATCCATAGACCAATCACAATTAGAACAAACACTTTAGTTACTCGTCGTAGAGAATTAGCACAAACTTTGGTCAACAGAGGTGTCAACTTACAACCAATTGGTCCTTGGACTAAAGTTGGTTTACAAATTTTCGAATCACAAGTCCCCGTTGGTGCTACCCCTGAATATTTAGCAGGTCACTATATCTTACAAGCTGCTTCATCGTTCTTACCTGTCATGGCTTTAGGTCCACAAGAAAACGAAAGAATCTTGGATATGGCTGCTGCTCCAGGTGGTAAGACTACTTATATTTCCGCCTTAATGAAGAACACAGGTTGTGTTTTCGCTAACGATGCCAATAAGAACAGAACTAAATCTTTAATCGCCAATATTCACAGATTAGGATGTACTAATACAATTGTTTGTAACTACGATGCTAGAGAATTCCCTAAAGTAATTGGGGGGTTTGACAGAATTTTACTTGATGCTCCATGTTCAGGTACCGGTGTTATTGCTAAAGATCAATCCGTCAAACAATCAAGAACAGAAAAAGATTTCATTCAAATTCCACATTTACAAAAACAATTGTTACTTTCCGCAATTGATTCCGTTGATGCCAACTCTGCAACTGGTGGTGTCATTGTTTACTCAACTTGTTCTGTTGCTGTTGATGAAAACGAATCCGTTGTCGATTACGCTTTAAGAAAGAGACCTAATGTTAAATTAGTTGAAACTGGTTTAGCAATTGGTAAAGAAGGTTTCACTTCCTACAGGGGTAAGCATTTCAACGCTAGTTTGAACTTGACAAGAAGATATTACCCACATACTTATAACGTTGATGGTTTCTACGTTGCTAAATTCAAAAAGATTGCCTCAAGTCCACACGATGTCTCAAAGGCTGGTGCTAAGGAGAAGGAGAACTTGGCTAGAGCTGAAGCTATTAAAGATGGTTTGATCCATGACGATTTCGCCAAGTTCGAAGATGATGAAGATAAGAGTATTATGAGAGAGGCCATTAAGCATAGTTTGAAGAAGAAGGGTATTAACCCTGCTACTGTCGATATCGAAAAGAAGATAAATAGAAACTAAATATCCTTTTTTTCCCCTTTAATTAAGTGTATATTATCAAAATAAGTTGTGTGAATTTTTTTTAAAAAGTTTTTGTAATTAATACATATACGTTTTCCATATATCAAGTATAGTAATACTTTGATTTCTGATCATAAAAGAACTGCTTAATTGAAATGGAAATGGACATACTATACAGAGATAAAATAACAGGCAAGGCAAAAAAAAAAAAATTACTACAAAAAAAAAGATTAAAACTTATAGTTTAACACCACCCATGTTATTCTCCTTCATATAATCAGGACCAAACTCTTCGTATTCCTGTCTAGTGATATAATTTTTAACGCACTCGTCACTAACAGACCACTTGGCCATTCCCTTCCAAGCATCTAACAATGGATCCTGTGCTCTCCGTATTCTGAGATTGGAATCTATTGGCAAGAACGATCTAAAATCGTTCAATAATCTATCTTCAAAATTTTGGAACAGTGATTGCCCACCCGTAATGAAAATATCCTTTAATAGTTCTTTAGAATCGTCACCTGAAAATCCAGGTTCAGATGGCAATCTTCTCAATATAGTATCCTCGGAAATTTCTACAATGCCTGCTTGATCAACACCAGCTATTGAAGGTTGGAATAAAATTTCAGGAATACGGATTCTTTCAACGTTTAAATGAATTTGGTGTTGTTGATGTTGATCTTCAGAATCGAAATCACGAGGTCCCCTTAAAAATCTATGAATTATTGATTTACGCCAATCGTATTGTCTTTGTAAAGTATCTTCCACTGTGAAATTTGGATCAAATTCTAGTAATTCTTCTTCAATTTTATAAATATCTTGTTCCTCTTCTTCTTCAACTTCTTCGTCATCAGGACTGGCAATGTCTCTATAAACGGCCCAATCATCGTCATCCGCACCAAAAGTATCGTTTGGATCGTTATCAATGGTAACGTTGGATGGTTTCTTCTTACGACCATTGGCACCTGCTGTTTCATCGTTTGCCAAAGATGCAATGTTTCTCATTCTTATCTGTGCAGCACGAGATTTTCTATCACTCAATTCTTCCTTCATTTTGGTACGTTCTTTAACACTTTGGATCAATTTATTGAGTCTTATTCTTCTATCTTCGATCCAACCTTGTAAATCGGATTCTCTGAATTTTTTATCTTTCAAAGCTAATTCTTCAGCTTCCTTCTTAGCAGCTTCTTTTTCCAACTTGGCTCTTTGTCTAGCATCATAATTGGATTTCATCAACCTTTGCTTTCTCTTCTCTTTGATTTGTTCTTCATCGAGTTCAGAATCTGGAATATCAACCAGTGGCCAAGTTGGTTGTTCGTTACCGTTTTCATGGTCATTTTCATTTTCCCCAATATCTTGATTTCTTGCCTTTTTCAATGACCTTTCCAAACTTGCCATATGCTTGTTCAAATCTGCTTCGCTATCGAAACCTTCGTTTCTATAAACCTCAATCAATTCTCTTTTATTCATTGTTTTCATTTTCTCTTTCAAATCTGTATAGTAGTTGTAGTCAGCTTCTTTTTCAACCAATTTCTCTAGTCTTTTCTGTTGTGCTTGTTCTTGCAATTTCTTGATTGTTTCTCTTCTCTTTTCAGCTTCCAATTGCACTTCTTCTTCTGTCTTTTGAGGTTTAATAATTTCAGTGAAAGCAGCTTCTAATACAATATCGTTGGTTTCCATTTTATCTAAATCGAGGTAGGTTTTAATCTCCTCGTTAAAGTTTTTAGAGACATAACAGTGACTCTTGATCATGTTATCCACTTGCTGATTAGTAATTTTTGTCGGGAAATATGGATACTTCAAAGCAATATAATCTGTCAAATAGTTGGAAGCTTGCCTGCCACCCCAATCAATTCTTTTAGTGATACCTAGCACAGGTTGATGGTTAACAACTGGAACCACATGGGTAGAGTCATGACCAGTACCAATAACTAACCCAGTTTTACCACCATTGGCATAAAAACTGAATAGGGAATCGCAACCAAAGACTAATTTAGGGACTTGGTAACTTTCAAAGAGTAATTGCATCATATTGGATCTTTGTTGGAATGGAGTACACAACACTTCGTTCATCACTATTGGATTGTCAATTCCATTTTGTGAATTGACACCAATGTGACTAAACCCATAATCTAACATTGTTTCAACATAGTCCCAATTAGTGATCATTGGACCATCGAAAGGGGTCTTGATGTTGGATCTCATTGCAGAGTCAAGGTAAACCTCGTTACCAATCATCGTTAGCGTCTTCGCAGCTTTTCTATCTCTATATTTTGTGATTAATGAAGGAAACACATTGGAAGGTTGTGGTTTGTTAGCCATACCTATTCTCATTGTAGAACGACCCAAGTCAATGGCAATAGGGGTGTTTTGTTGGTAGTCTGTGAAAAACGGTTCAGGCTGAGTAGGTGAAGAGAAGTCCTGGAGTGGGTACACCTTTTGAGGAGGCATTGTTTCCTGATATCTTGATATTTTGGACTGGTTCACTGTCATTGGTGTGTATACCTATATATATTGCTTGAAAGAAGTGGTATTAAACCAGTTAAAAACCCAACTCCACACCAGTTAAAAATAGTTAAAAACCAACTTCAAAGCATTATTAGACGAAACGAAAAAGTCGCGGAGATTTGAATTTTGTTCGAAGAAACAAACAAAACACATTCTTAAATTCAAATTGGTTGTTTTGATTAGTGGGTTTGGTTATCATTTGACTGTTCAAAACATCACACTGTCAATAATACCATATCAATTGCTTACAATGGCTAGCGAATCATTTTCTGTCCACGGTTACAACCTTGTAACTTTACTGAAAAGGTAAGTATCTGTTAAAATCACACCCACATTATCACGCACCCTTTTACTAACACGTTTTATCTATAAAACCCATCATTCCAGACTAGAAGCAGCCACTTCCCGTTTAGAAGACGTCACAATCTTTCAAGAAAGTGCCGTTGGTGTTTCTTCTGCACCAATTGTTACTGAATCCGAAGCAACCACCACAGCGGAATCGACAGCTTCATCAACTGCTGCACCATCAGCACCACTCAATACCACTTCCCCAATTGCAGAAGCAAAAGAGGAAGAAAAAGAACTTCCAAAATCAATTAAGGAATTTGACAACTTTATTGCTGATTTTATTGATCCATTCGTTGAAGTTTCTGAAAAAATCGATCCTTTGGTTAACGAACAAGCAGTTTTATTCAAAGATGCTCTTATCGAAGAAAGAAAGTTCCTTTTAGCAGCATCTAAATCCAAGAAAGTTGAATTATCTGATCCTGCATTCCAAGAAGCTATTTCACCAATTAATAAAATTATCATGAAGATTGTCGAATTGAAAGACAAGAATAGAACTTCTAAAGTCTTCAGCAACCTAAACACTGTCGCTGAAGGTGTCCCTGCACTAGGTTGGATCTGTGTTCCAACTCCAGTTTCTTACATTCCTGATTTCAAAGATTCTGCACAATTCTGGTCAAATAGAATCCTGAAGGAATTTAAAGACTCCAACCCTGATCAAGTTGCTTGGGCTGGATTCTTCTCCAAGATTTTTGACGGATTGAGAGCTTACGCTAAAGAATTCCATACTACTGGTCCAACTTTCAACGCTAACGGTGGTTCTTTATTGGATACCTTGAAAGAATCTGCCAACTCTGCTGCTGCTTCTGTTACTGCTGCACCACTTGCACCATCAGCTGGTGATCCACCACCTCCACCTCCACCTCCACCTCCACCAAGCTCTGTCTTTGAAGTTAAGGAAGAAGCCACAAAACCAGCTGAAGGTGGTATGAACGCTGTCTTTTCTGCATTGAACCAAGGTGAAGCTATCACTTCAGGTTTAAGAAAGGTTGAAAAGTCACAAATGACCCACAAGAACCCATCTTTAAGAGCTTCATCTGCTGTTCCTGTTGAACCTGCTTCCAAAAAGGACTCTCCAGTGCCACCAAAGAAGCCATCTAGTTTATCCAACAAACCAACAGTGGTTAAGAAACAACCAAAGAGAGAATTACAAGACACTAAATGGATCATTTCCAACTTTGAAAACGTTCCAGAAATGATTACCATTGAAGCTGAGATGCATCAATCTGTCTTCATTGCCAACTGTACATCATGTGTTATTCAAATCAAGGGTAAAGCCAATGCAATTTCAATCAATGAATGTAAGAAAGTCGGTATTGTTATTGAAAAGGCCATTTCCGGTGTTGATGTTATTAAATCTGCTAACTTTGAATTACAAGTTACTGATAACGTTCCAATGATCTCTATCGATCAATCCGATTCAGGTGCAGTTTATTTATCAGAAACTAGTTTGAACACTGAACTTTTCACTTCTTCAACCACCGCTTTGAACATCAACATTCCTGAAAATGACGATATGAAGGAAATTGCCGTTCCTGAACAATTCAAACACGTTATTGACCATACTACTGGTAAGATGACCAGTACTATTGTTGAGCATGCCGGTTAGAGATTCAAAACGTTCCCCCTCCCTTTTTCATTCCATTTTCGCTGTAACGAACGATATTAACGATCTGATTATTGTTTAGTTGTGTTATATATTTTCATTTACATATATATATATATTATTGTTTTTACAGTTATTGTAAAATATTCAAGTGACTTTTATTATAAAAAGACATGAGAGAAAAAATTAGTACCGAGAATCAAATTATAACATAATAGAATGTATTTAAACTATATATATATACAGGCAATTGTTTGCATAAAAAATCATGAAATAAGCAAAAAATGAACATCCTAGTTTGGAATCTCCAATCCAACCATTCTTGCAGTTTTTCTGACGTTATCGTCCTGTTTCATGCTAATACCAGGATTGTATCTTTCCAACAACTCAACGTACTCTCTTTGAGACTTCAAGAAAGTAACAACGTTATCTAAATGTTCACCATCAACTTTATTCAAACCATCCTTGTTCAAGTGCTGCAGCCAGTCTGCTTCAATTGGTGGGATTGTCACTTTAACTTGTTCACTAACTTGTTTGACCAATTGTTCATCTTCAGATGGTGATAGAGTTTTACCTGATCTCATGTATTGCATACGCTTGTATTGAACTAGAGCAGTTTGTTTTTTGAGAGCATCTTGAGTATGTCTGGCGAATGTTTTGTTAGAAACTGTTGTTAGTTCCTCTAGCAAGGACTTGAAGATAAATTTACCAGACATTTTTGATATTGTATGTTTATAAGTGACTATGTTCTAAAGTGATAAGATATGTAAGTAATGAATATACAAGAATTGATTTGAACTAATTTGTTTTAAGATTGTTGAAATTTCGAGTGTATTTTTTTGGGTTTTTTTGGAAAATGGCAGAAACTTTGGAAGTTATGAACTTGAAGAGATGATGCCTTTTTAAACAATTTGAGAGTGTTTTTTGCTTGTTATTATATATCTGTGATCACTGATAGAAATAGAAGAAGCACAAATAAATACATCTATGAGTATGTCCTTTGAACTAGATTTGGACCTCAAAGAGATCCCCGTGGGATGGCTCTCTTTGGCAAACAAACTTCAGGAAAACCCTTCAGACTTCTCCAAATGGCAACAATTCATTAGCTTCTCTGAAACGGTGCCTACTTACAACAACAAATATTCAAATCCTATCTCTAAAACATCACCTTCAATTAACAAAAAATTGCTGCTGATAGCTTACGAAAATTTACTTGTTCAATTCCCATATTTGGAACAATATTGGTGTAATTTTGCAGAATGGCAGTTCAAGTTGGGTAACACCGATGCTGCTTTTGATGTTTATCAAAGGGCATTGATCATCATGCCTAAATCAATTGTTGTTTGGAAAAACTATTTAAAGTTTGGTGAAAAGACACTTTTAACGTATGAAACACTGGTTCCAGTTTTTGAACAGAGCCGAAAAGCGATTGGACACCATTTTTATTCTCATATTATCTACGATCATTACCTCAAATTTTTAAAGTTTCACGAAAAAACAAAAGAGTATCATTATTTGATAAGGAGAATTATAGAAATTCCAACATACTACTATTCGAAATACTTTCGTGAATTCTTAAATCTAATTGAAACTGCAAATTTAGAAACTATCAAATATTTAATATCGAAAGATGATCTAATGAAGTTTTACAGTCATAGCTGGGCAGACTTAATTGATCGTCCTCCATCCACGAAGCAGAAGCTAGAAACAAATACAACAACTAAATCAAATTTGGATGAACTTAAGACAGATTTGAAAAAAAGATACACTGATCAATTTATCACTACTCAATATCATACTTTCCAATTATGGCAATTCGAGAAAAAAATTTCACAACCTTATTTCAATCCAAACACAGAATTAACAAGACAAGAATTATTGAATTGGAAGATGTATTTGGAATACTTAGAAACAGTTAACTTACGTACTCCTAATTCATCAGCAACTGGGGGAGTTAAACTTGATAAAACTATTATTTCCAAAATCAATTATGAAAACGTCTTGTTAGCATACCATAGATGTTTGATTGTTACTGCACAGTATCCAACATTCTACATTAAATGGGCAAATTTCCATGTTAATTTAAACGAAATTGATTTAGCAATTGATGTTTTACATAGAGGTATTTGGATGTGTCCATTAACAACATCTGTGAAACTGAGGATTAGACTAATTGATTTATTGGTGTTGAAGGAAGATTTGGAAGAAGCTAAACGTGTGAATATTGAATTATGCATGGTTTACCCTGAGTTAGTTGAAAGTTGGTTGAAGTTACTACAAATTGAACAACTTTTAGGAAATGGTAATAATCTATTGAAAATTGTAGAGGCTAAAATAGATGATGTTTTGGATACCCAATTTGAAAAGCAATTTGATTTATTATTCATTGAGTTACTTAATTATAGTGTTATCAAACCACTGTCAATGTTGAAGTTACTTCAAAAATACGAGACCAAAAAGAAAGGGGTGAGGTATTGGAAAGCATATTTGGATTATTATTATTTGTACTATCAGGATAAGCAAAAGTTGGAAAGTGTTAAACAGTTGGCATTGGAGGCGATGGATAAAGAAGTCGGCGCAAAGTTGGTGGCTCGGTACGAAGAGGAAGGTAAAGAAGACGAGTATTTTTAGTTAATTAATATGTACTTATATATTCTGTAGTGACGAATACAACAATCACTTTATGAAAAAAAAGAGGTAAAGAATTACCCAGTTACCAAGAATTGGCTTAAAACAAAGGATAAATTAAGCATAAATAAAGGATGGGTATCAAATTGATATATATATATAAATATCTATTAACGTAAAGTGAGATTAAAAATAAACAAGAGTAAAATAGTAGAAAAAAAAACACAAAGATATTTCACATACCATAAAGAAATGCTAATGTTAACAAAACCCATATACCAACAGCAAATATCCCCATTTTTCTATCAATGACCCAATTATTTCTTGGAACAACAACAACATAAAAACAAATAGTGAATAGCAAAGCAATTGCAGAAACGATTAAATGAGGATCCAATTCAAATTCAATACTTTCCCCCGTTTTAATGTTCATTATCAATGAATTCAAACCTATTCCAAACAGAATGTATAATAATGGAGATCCAAAACAGGCGTGTAGACCAGTCAATGCAAAACCCAATGAAGACAACGTTGTGTTTGTTATTAGATCCCCAATTGAATTCCCAATGGATAAAACAGTTAAACCCAATAACGATTCTTTGATCGAATAGATAACCGCTAAATTTTTCAAAACGCTGATGATTTCAGAAGCTGTTAATGTAATCAGCCTTAATACGTTAACAAAACCAACCAATGAAGAAAGTGGGTTAAACAGAAAAGTTTCATAAATTGTTGGGATTGTAGTGGCTATTATCAAGTTCAATGCAATTAAAATGATGGAAATTATAGTATTTGTGAGTAAAGCTATGTCTTCAAAGATTATGAATGGTGTTAAGAAGAGTTGTAAGGGGAGTAATTTCATGTTGATACTTTGTTCACGAATGAATATGGATACAATCGTACTATCACTATCCTCAATGCTATGTGGAGCTCCAGCAGTTTCTGCTGGATTAGTGGATTTAATTTTGCGTTTGGACAATGTTGGCGTTGGAATTGGAATCGTTAGGTTTAAGAAAAATATCAATGGGAGTGTAAGTATGTTCAAAGTTGACTCAAAAGGTCTTTCTTTGATGAACATATACTGGTCATCTGGAAGAATTCTATTAAGGAATGTAAGTCTTTTCAATTTATTAGTATGGGTTTTAGAACGAATACTTGATAAAATAGATGTTGATATCGATTGCATTGAGTTCGTAGAGCCCGCTCTAACAAGGGATACAGAGTCGGTATTTGGCACAAACAACTCGTTTGAAGAATGTGGCGCTGTGATTAGTGATTTTGCTTCAATATGATCGTCTTTATCTGGCGATGATGAGGATGGCATTGATACTTGTGCTGGTGGATAATTAATTATTGAGGATTGTGAATCGTCTGGTGGGGATGTAATAATGATATTATTTGGAATTGGTGGTACAGGGTGGTGCTGAGGCCTTATGTGCTGTTGTTGTTGTTCTTCAATGTCCGATATACTTTTATTATTATAGTAGTCTTTAATATGTCTCGTATCCCAAGTTTTGAAAGCCAATCTTAAAGAATCGTTAAGTGATAATCTAAAAGTTGTTCCGCTTTCTAGGTTCTCAATATTATGATGGAATGCAGCATCACCACGACCTACGGTGTCAACATCGTCGTGTCTTGTAAAATTAGGATCAAAATAGCTTTCAACTTGATATTCTCTCGATGATGTTAATGACCTAGACAGTGATCTCGTTTGTGAGTTTGATCTTGAACGTGTTGAGCTACTGCCAGAGGAGACTTCCAACCCATCAGCAATCGCACCATACACACTACCGCGATCTTCGCCAACCAGTAAATCTGTTTCATTGTCAACATCAAGTAGAATTTCAACATCGCCAAGGTATCTTTCAGGAGCCACCAAATTTGCAATAATGTAAGCAACATATGAAAGGCACATAGCGATAGATTCCAGGATATTGATCTTACCATCGTGCAAGAACAAGAACGACAAGCAAATCAAACCTGCAAACAACACCAGATCTTTAATAAACGTTCTATAATCAACTTTGAAAGGTTTTATTATTGCCATACATCCTACAACAACAGTGACAGCAAAATTGGCGCTTCCAAGCAACTCACCAATGGCCAAGGATGTTGATTTGGAGTTCATAGCAACATAAGTGGATACAATGTCAGGACAACCATTAGCTAAAGAAATCAACGTTAATCCAGCCAATTTGTCACTCAGATTTAAGAAATCAGCCAAGTATGTTAAATTTGGAGTAAGGTAATTCGAAGCCAACAAACCAAGGATGAACAATAGGATGAATATGAGAAGTAAGTAAATTGTAATGATTATTGGATCCGGAAATTTGGAAAAAATTAAGTATGGGAATTTTGTTGATGATAAAGAACAATAATAAAGTTCAATGTATTTGAAATTACGTGTGTTACATGATGTTCTAATGAATTCACAAATTTCTGAGTCTGTGGAGTTGTAAGGAATTAAGCATCTGTCATCATCGATAACCGTATGCTTGTCTTTCTTGTTCTTCTTGAAAATGTGGACTGAGTCGGAGTCGGAGCTGGATGATGGAATAATTGATGATTGTTGATGTTTTTCGTTTAAAGATGTTAATTGAACATTAGAAGTCGGTGATGAGCTTAGGAAATTAGCATGACAGGTTAAAGACAATATTAATAGACAGATAAGCAAGTTAAATCGTTGTAGTTGTCTCGGAAAGTATTTCATTGTTTTGTAACTGTAGTTGCCGAACTCAATTGTTAAAGCGTAGATAGACTACAAAGTGTTTTCTTCTGTGTTCTGTTTCAAATAATAATTGCTTTGCCGGGTATAATAGGTGCCAAAACCAAAGAGCAAAGATAATATCAGCTTATCTTAAGGGTCCCAATTGTGAACCAAGAAAAGCTTTGAAATTTTACACTGAATTTTTCTTTTTATGGGGAGAAAAAAAAGGAGGCGCGGCGTTTAAAAAGTTTCTTTGGAGTGGGTAATACATATTTGGGGATAAGTATCCTTTTTTGGACATATATATTTCTTTCAATAATGTTAAACGGCTCGGAGGCGGTCTTATATGAGACCGTTTCAAGGCTGTGCGATAGATACAAGGAGCTATTCCAAATGATTGATTACACATACAAAACGTCTATCTAACTAAATATTCAATACAGGTTATCCACACTGATAAACATGAACTAATTTGATCTTAAAGAGATAGATCATATGAATAAGTGATACTCCATAATGTTTTTACAGTTGACGAATTTTTTGACACAAGCCTAGATTGGAAACAAAAACAATATGCTAACCCTAAACAAATCTAGATAACTATAGTTCAATTTCGACCGGGATAACAGAGCCAACAGGACCTATTAAATTCTCACCTGGATTGCACAACACATTAAAGACCTCACCATCCCCCATTTGAGCACGTCTAATCTATTCACCATACTTACTTACCATAAATTTGCTTCTGTGTATAGTACCAGTTCATGGCGCCCCAAATTTCTTTTCCCTAGGAGATCATTAGTCAAAGTGTAAAAAAATATACCGTTAAGAACAGAATTGCTGAAAATATTTTTTGTTGAATAATCAGATAGTAACAGCTCGCATATTTCTGACCTCATTCGATAATCAAGACAGAACCTTAATCAGTGGGATGATGTTGTTAATTTGTTGCTATAAAGTAATTTTGTTTTCTAATGTTCAGAGCTGTTTAGATAACAGAACTTGTAGGCTTTAAAAAAGTTTTTTTTCGTGATTGCCGACACGTTTCGAACATCTCCAAGTTGCCAAAAATTTTTATGTTTTTTATAATAAAGAATGTAAACCTAAGAAACGGTTTCAGTAATAAACTTTAACTGGCGATAATTATGGGTTGCGTGAACTGGAAACAGTTGAGGTGTAATATAAGGTTCATTGATTTGAACCTATCATGAACTGCCGCCGTGGATTTACAAGTGCTTGTTTACATATTTTTTTGTAACGGTTGGCCCAAAGCACAAAAGGAAATAATGAAATCCAAAAGTATAGTTAGAAATTATAAATAATAGCTTATTTTCTATATGCAAATTAAGGCTATCTTAACAAGAAGAAGTAATGTGAAGGTTCGATAGTTATTTAAAACTGTTTAAACAAAGAATTGATATTCTCATTGATAATCTTCTATCCAAATCAATAGAAGATGAAACTAAATAAAACTAAGGAATATAAACCACTATATATAGTAATCATAAAGTCAACGAAGTTGTTGACAACGTAGGAAAGTGGAGTCTCAAATAAAGAATAGGGGAAAGTAGAGAGGATAAGGGAAAGTAGAGAGTGATCTTGCAACAAGATTGGTGTTGCGTCGCTAGAAGTCGGCGTCTTATTATAAAGAGACGAAGATTCGTATAACGGCTAGGAATCCTTACAATATCCCCCGTCCAAAGAAACTCGTCCTCGAGTTTAAGAAGTAGTAAGAGTAGCATCAGATGGAGAGGTAACATTTAGTACTTGGGCATTTCGTAACAACATATCTTGAAGATCAGCATCAGCAAGTTCAAATAATTTATAACTAATTGTAGAAGTATGTCCTGGGTGACAATCCTTCCACGCAACAGTAATAAGCTTCTTATGATAGTCAAACCCGGACACAGAATTCAGTTCGTTAATTCGAGCTTTAATTTCCAAATCAGTTTTAGGTGGTCTTTTTGGATACATCAGAGAACGTTCATTGTAGGGTTTGAACCATTTGACATTAATCGTACGATGTTTCTTTGACATGATAGGTAAATCGACGACTATCTCCAGTTTGTTCAACTAATTTATAAGGACCAAAATAAGCGGGTTGAATCTTGGTGTACGTTTTAGATGAAAGCAAAGCATCTGTATTCAACAAAATCCAATCATTAACTTTATATTTATGAGGACGGTGAATTTTGTTGTGCCGGACTTCTTGGGCATGTTGGGATAAAACTAATTGATCTTGGACTTTCAATTGAGTTGTCTTTAAAGTTTTCAATAGTTCTTCAGCAGATGGTGAATACCTTGGACCGACCCACGATGTGAGGTAAGCAGGGGACGTCGGAATATAGCCTAAGTCTAATTCAAAAGGAACACTTTTAATGGAGCTTTGATAAGTGGAGTTATACGCAAACTCCACCATTGGGAGTAGGGTATCCCAGCTTCGAAGGTCATATTGGCAATAATTACGAAGCAATTGGTTTAAAATTCGAATAGTACGTTCACTTTGCCCATCGGTTTGAGGATGATTGGTCGTACTAAATAATAGTGATGAACCAGCCATAACCAGCCATACGATGGAACGTTTTTCCAAAAATTACCCATAAATCTAATATCTTTATCAGTAACGATTTCTGAAGGAACACCATGTAATCTGAAATAATGTTGAATAAATAATTGAGCACAACCTTCACCAGTGAGTGTTTTGACCGTAGGAATAAACATAGTACGTTTAGTAAATTTGTCAACAATAACTAATATCATATCATAACCAGATCTAGTAGGAGGAATGCCAGTAACAAAATCCATTGAAATTGTAACCCAACGTCCTTTAGGAACTGGAATTGGTGAGAAAAGACCTTGTGTTGATTGAGTAATAGGCTTTGACTTTTGACAAATTAAACAGGTGTTAACATAATGTTTGATAGTTCTCATCATCTTTGGCCAATACCACAATCTTGCAGTAAGTTCGTAAGTTCTTAAAGCTCCGAAGTGACCAGCAGTGACGCCATCATGTGCAGTAGCAATCAACTCTTCTCTTAAGGATTTATCATTTGGGACAACTAATCGTGTAAAAGGGCCTGTACTGAAAGTATCGTAATAAAGTAACTCATCTTGAAAACGAAAATGTTTAATAAAGTTATTCAAATCTTTAGAAATCGGTTTGTTATCTCGTAAAACTTTAACTAAGGGTGAACAAAACGAACATGAACGCCCATCCTTCTCAATGCTGAGTATTCGTAAAGCTATTAGTATAATAGCTTACTAATCATGTACGTAATAATTGTAATCTCCGTGGTCTTATAAACTCTTGGTTTTTAATGGTTCGGCTGTTTACCGTAGTAGTTTCTTAAACTAATCGAAAGCTATTTGAAATCAAAGTCTAAACTAGGTTCAATTTATAATTAACTACGTCTTGCTTTCTAAAACAAAATACTGTACATTAAAAAAAGCGATAAGTGAAGAATACTCCAGCAATGTCCGTTAAGATGAACAATACCAGGAGGTTAGGGCTAATGATCATTTTATTGATCAATTTGGCAGTTGCTGCGATTGACATGGTTCCACTATTCACATATAAGACTTGTTCTTCTCACGGTGTTGAAACTGCTTTCAACATTCGAGTGAACCGGACCCTCATGGTTGAGACATTGCTAGAGTTAACCAATCCAAACAGTTCACTACTTACAAGAGACAATATTGCTGCGTTAGATTTACTAGAGAGCCTTCTAAGCCCACTCGGTTTGAATGATGCAGATACACTTACAATTACGAATGCAATTTTTCAATCTAATACCAGCATGGACGATATTATCTTGTTAGCAGGGCGCGAGGCATGCAACAGCTATTCTTGGGCGGAGTACACAAAGAAAGCAAAGACTACAATCGGAAGTCTGAAAGTGATGTGGGCAGATTTTGGCTGGCCAGATACAGCGACTATATTAGACTGTTTGTTCTCGCTGGGTGCTTACATCGGCTCATTAGCTGATCGCATTGCTAGAAACCTGGGTAAATCAAATTTAGTGTGTGGTAGTACAGGGTATGATCAAAGCGGCCACTTAATCTGGATTGCAAATTATAGTACGGGTAAGAACTGTGACATTATTGCTGATACCCAGAACTTGGCTGAGACCATCGAGAGATCGCTAGCTGATGGACAAAAGAGAGGGTTGTTAGCATGGTGCATTACTCTTACCAACGGTGGTACTTGGAGAGGCAAAGTTAAGTTTGTGAACCAATTGGCATACTCTAGTGTATCCCTTGGTGGGATTGACTGTCCGTATAGAGCTGAATTAATTCATGACGAGTTATAAGGCAACAGAGCAGGAGACCAGCCCTGCACTCAAATACCCATTTTTTTTGGTTTCTTGGTGACTGCTCAATCACATGTTATATTTATCATTTGATCATATAAAACATACTAGATAGAATTACTAAAATCGAAAATTTGACCTGATACGGTACTTTTTACTTTTGAATTTTTTTATTCGCTATTTTCAATGCCTTTTTAGTTGTTTTAAAACCTTTTAGTTCTCTACAATGGGCTTATTGTTGGTTGCTACTTCACATTTTATTATTGCTGTTTTGAATTTGCTGTTTCATGCCTTATTATCGCTTTGTGATTTATAATTAGTTATTGATTTTATCATGAAAAAATATATGGAGTTTGCCGCATCATTGTATATAGTTTGTTATTTTGATGATTCCAGATAGCCAACAAAATACAAATTCAAAATTTATAACAAAAAGTTTAATATACCAATCTAATTTATTTTATAGTTGTAAGTGATTAGGCGCTGCGTAGTTCAATTTTGGATCTTAGTAATGTTGTAGGTTAATTTATGTGCGGAAAACAACGAATTTAGGACAGAGTTTAAGACAATTCTATAGTGAAATTTATAAGTAATTTTATGACAGATATTAAATAACAAATTTTAAAGAAAACAAGGTACAAATTTGAGAATCTTTTTTTCAAAAAAACGAACAGTGTTTTCCAAGTTCTTAAATGATTCTGTAATAATTTGTCTTCTAATTGTTATATGAAAATACTTGAATATTTATGAGAGTATTTGAAATAACAATCAAAATATCACATGTAAGAGATCAGAATCTGATAGTCAGATCAGATTCTTATTCTCTAAATAATGAAACTGATGAGGGAAAAGTCACCTTTTTCTGAAAAGAAATTGATAAAGTAATTAATTACTACTCATTAAGGATTGAGATATATTTAAGGGAGCCTAGCCTAGCCTATTTATATTTCAGTTATTTTGGTATTAGTTTTAATAGATAGTTCTTCTGAAGGAAGGGAGAAAATATAGTATTGGAATAGATATATATATAGAAATATATATATATAAAGATAGTGTTGGATATATAAGAGGAACTTATATATTAGGTATATATATATAAATATATATATATAATTTAGGATTGGATATATAAGAAGAACTTATATATTAGAAGACTTGGAAAGAAATAAACGTACTAAGTTTCTAAAGAGGCTTATCGGTATAGATCAAGAGAGTATCTAGATCTATATAACATCAAAACCGATACAAATTTGGTATATTTATATCAACTGTAAGAAATCGGACGCAGAATGACTCAAAATGGCAAGCTAAGTTTAATCCCTCTTTTGGGTTTCTCGAAAATTCTTCTGCTCGATGTTCATCTTATTCTCAATGTTTTGTAGTTAGTTGGTAGTGATTGAAGTTTAGTTTGTCTTCGATCATATTTTATTATAAATAGTTGAAGTTTTTCCCTTTGAAACATACATTTGCTTTTGTGTACAGTACCGGCCCATGGCATCCCAAAATTTTCTCCCTCCATGGGATCATATTAGCCAGCGTGTAAAAATACTTTTGAGAACAGAATTTTACTCGTCAAATTTGATGAAAATATTTTTTGTTGAATAATCGGATAGGATTCTCACATAATCGGACACTATTGTCAACCCTAAATTGTGGGTAAGTAATGATAAAACCTTGGATTAATGTCAACATGACTTGACCGTAGTTAAATGATATGAAAAGATCAATGGTGGATCCTGACACTTGAGTAATGAGAGCTTCAGATGAATTTAGTGACTGGGTTACAGTTATTACAATGGTTAAAGTATAATTAATAACTTTTGTTGATGGTTCAGTTAACGTAATGGATGCTATGCTGGTCATTGAAGGGAGTGAATCGATTGAGGATGTTGGGCACACTTGCCGACCTTGATCTTCCAGAAATTCATTGGTTGTAGTGTAATGAACATTATAATTCATTTTACACGTTGGTCCAGAGGATTTGTATGTGATGATGTATTTGGTTTGGAAAAACAAGTATAAAGATTTAGCATTCTCTGCTAAATTTGTTGACCAACTGAAATATTTGAGGTATTCGTTAAATGAGGTACAAACGGTTTGAAATGCAAGTTGATCACTACCTGCTCCAGTGACACCAGTGAAAATTGAATAAAATTGGGATGCTGATTTTTTATCACTAAAATTCGATAAAAACATGTTGTAAGAATTTGGTGAACTGTAAATGTTGCTGTAAACTGCTTGACATTGGACCAATTTATAAATTCTTTCAAATTCTGTGACACCCTCAGGGATAATAATCTCGGTATCAAATCTGGAATGGCTTTCAGTGGATGTAGAGAAATACTTGCCTTCTTTATAGCCAGTAATTGCATTAGCCTTCTTGTGTAACAAAGTAAACATTGAATATGTTTCAAGTATCTGATCAGTGTAATTGCTCTTAACATCATCAGGATATTTATCGTGTAAACTTCTTTGGCTGCAGTAGTCATTGTTTGATAAAGGTCCGTATCAAAGAAACTGTTGTATCTGTTCTTATAGCTCAATCGGCTATATTCAGAAGTTGATTGGTAATCTGTCACAACAGTGCTACTGTATACATCCATCAAGACCATATGGGCATGAGCCATGGCAAATTCCATGTCAGGTTTTGAAGAATTCATCAGATAGCACATTGCTCGATGCTCCTGTTAGGTTTTCCATAGGAGTGGTGTAAGTGATTGAGGTATCATCATAAAAAACCGCAAATGTATGATACACATTATTAGAGCTAACTACGCTAATGAATTCCAACTTGATATAAGTTTCATTCGCATAAACCAAGAGTGATTCTGATTCTAATATCGTTCTTGTGGCTTTGGAGATACTTGACGTCAATTGGGTGATAGAGGAGACGAGACATTAGCGGCGACTGAAAAACGATTGATAAGGAGGAAAAATGTAATCAAAGTCAAGTAGATCATGCCGATGTTTATAGTGTTTATAAGTTACTAACTATCTAAAAATTTTAATATAAATCTAGTAACCAGTAACCACCGTATAAGTTTACTTCAAGTTGTTTAAAATATCAAAAATTGTTTGATTTATCACGTCCCAATAATTGGTTTGGGGAGGCATTCTTGCGAAACAAAAACAAAAACAGGGCAGGACCATCGTTTAAAAACACGAGTATCAATTGAAGTGGCTTTTTGATCAGTTATTTCAAATTGCAAAGTGGTTATTTAAGAACGCAGTTTTTAATTGTCTGAGTATTGTCTTTATACGGCGTATTTTTGTAATGAAATTAACTTGTAATCAAAGTAATAAATACTGTAGATAACCAGTTATCAAATCTAATAAATTGAGAGGTGGACATTTCAGACAATTGGTCAACATGAACTGCTTTGTATGTAGTGGTTTAATACCCCCAATTCTTTAACGTAGACTTTCAATGCTGTCAAATATAAAAAGATATTTTTTTGGATTTATAGATTCAAAAGAGAAAGTAAAGTAAGTAGAGATGTTATTTTGAAATAGAAATAGGGATAAATCTCCATAGTAATTGCCAGGCTCAATCGACCTAATAAAAAAATGACAAATAGCAATAATATTGTAAATAAGTAGGAATTGCTAAGTTAAGCAACTCTAGAGGGTAAATTTTGCTTTTGAAGTTGAAATCGTTGTTATTTAACAATGAATACTCAGCAACTGGTCAAATTCAGCTTAAAAACAGAAAACATAATTGTCTAGATTTTTTTTACATAATACAAAATATTGGATTACCCTTATGTGAAGTTACTATAAGCACAAGTGAGTAACGGTGTAATGTGTTGATGCATTTAATGGAATACTAAAAAATGTTCTTTGATGAGGTTGTTTGTTATTATAGAGTTAGTTTTGTTTCCTGATGTTCAGGGCTATTTATATATCAAAACCTGTAGGGTTTGACAGTTTTTTTTTTCGTAATGATCGACACATTTTGAAGATATCCAAGTTGCCAAAAACGCTTTTGTTTATTTTATAATAAGGGATAATATCGGGGATTTGGAAATCATTTATAGCCATTTCTAGTATCCCTACCTCTTTATGGTATGAGTAGCATAGCTACCATCCAAAGTAGTTTAGTAGTGGATACCTCCTCGGGGTTATTAAAATAGTATTAGCTACATACTAAGTAGTTCAACTTATTATTAACTTGATTAAGGTCTTGTGACTGTTTTTGGTAACACAAAATAATATTTTCCTATTGAAATCTTTTTATACGATTTTTAATATAAAACTCTCTCCCCTTTTCTAGAAGAGTTCCGATTGTAACTTCTTTAGAAATAAGTTGGATCTACAACTCTATTTATGCAATTTTTCCATCTCAACACTTTAGTGGAAAATCTTCCACTAGCTCCTTCAATTTGGGCTCCTAACCTATGCAACTCTTAAACACTAAAATTATGACTTCGTCATTGTTGTGGCTTAGTTTATAAATACCACAAATTGTAATCATATACAGAGAATCACACTCTTAATGAAAGTGAGGTTCTGACAGATAAGATACCTAAGAAACGGTTTCAGTAGTAAACGTTAGATGGCGATAATAATGAGTTGCCAATGATGAACTGGAAACGCTTGAGGTGTAACAGTAGGTTAATTGATTTAGGCCTTCTATGAATTACCGCCGTGCATTTAGAAAGTGCGTGTTTGCTACCTTTTTTTGTACCCGCGGGTCTAAAGCCCGAAAGAATGAAATCCAAATGTACAATTAATCATTATAATTTATATTTTGTTCGATACATGCAAATTAAGGATATCATAACAAGTATAAACATTAACGAGTTTAGTCGTTTGGTCTAGTGGTTACGACGTCCCCTTCACACGGGGAAGGTCGCGAGTTCGAACCTCGCACCGACTAATTTTTTGTATTCTCCTGATTCATCGAATCAGGATTGTAACTAGTAACCTTATGTTGAGGTTGAGGTATGACATTGTTTTTTTATCTTGCTTGTATATATATGATGATTCCCTTCATCATTGATTCCAGTCAAGTCTTTGTTTTTTGAGATATATTAACCTCCAACAATCTTTCTAATCAGCTTTTTTCATGATATCATATCTCCTTCCTCCTTCGAAACATAACACCTCTGCACTCTCTTTTTTTACCTTTCCAAAACAATTTGTTTCCGCACGCAAAATTTAAATTACCAAAAAAAAAAAATTTTCCTAGGAACATTCAGAAAAACTAAAAATTTTCAAATCAGTAGGATTAAAGTACTGCTTATGTAGGTATATACTTCATCAAAAGAACCTTTTTTATTTCAGTAGATAACCTCCAAGAACATTGAAATTCCTTCATTCATTCACAACAACAATCACAAATGTCTGAAGAATACATGATCAAGCCAGAGAACGTTGTTTCCACCAACGATACCTCAGAATGGCCATTACTATTAAAGAATTACGATAAGTTACTAGTGAGATCCGGGCATTACACCCCAATCCCAGCCGGTTGTTCTCCACACAAGAGAGATTTAAAGAACTATGTTGCATCAGGTATCATCAACTTGGACAAACCATCTAACCCATCTTCCCACGAAGTTGTTGCTTGGATCAAGAGAATTTTAAGAGTTGAGAAGACTGGTCACTCTGGTACTTTAGATCCTAAAGTTACTGGTTGTTTGATTGTTTGTGTTGACAGAGCCACTAGATTAGTTAAATCCCAACAAGGTGCCGGTAAGGAATATGTTTGTATTGTTAGATTACACGATGCCTTGAAAGATGAAAAAGATATGGGTAGAGGTTTAGAAAACTTGACTGGTGCTTTATTCCAAAGACCACCTTTAATCTCTGCTGTTAAGAGACAATTGAGAGTGAGAACCATTTACGACTCCAAATTATTTGAATTCGATAACAAGAGAGGTTTAGGTGTCTTTTGGGCTTCCTGTGAAGCTGGTACTTATATGAGAACTTTATGTGTCCATTTAGGTATGTTATTAGGTGTTGGTGGTCACATGCAAGAATTGAGAAGAGTTAGATCAGGTGCCCTTTGTGAAAACGACAATTTGGTTACTTTACACGATGTTATGGATGCCCAATGGGTTTACGATAACTCCAGAGACGAATCATACTTAAGAAAGATCATTTCTCCACTAGAAACTTTATTAGTTGGCTACAAGAGAGTTGTTGTTAAGGACTCTGCCGTTAACTCTGTTTGTTACGGTGCTAAGTTAATGATTCCAGGTTTATTAAGATACGAAGAAGGAATTGAATTATACGACGAAGTTGTTTTAATGACCACCAAGGGTGAAGCCATTGCCATTGGTATTGCTCAAATGACCACTGTTGATTTAGCTTCATGTGATCACGGTATCGTTGCTAAGGTGAAGAGATGTATTATGG
The DNA here is from genome assembly GCA_030557545.1 of Ogataea salicorniae. Classification (NCBI taxonomy): domain Eukaryota; kingdom Fungi; phylum Ascomycota; class Pichiomycetes; order Pichiales; family Pichiaceae; genus Ogataea; species Ogataea salicorniae. Next base: position 77,820 of record JAKTPI010000033.1, read on the forward strand.
AAAGAGACACTTACCCAAGAAGATGGGGACTTGGTCCAGTTGCTTTAAAGAAGAAGCAAATGAAGTCTGATGGTAAATTAGATCAATACGGTAGACCAAATGAATCTACTCCAGAATCATGGAAGAAAGAATACGTTAGTCATGAAAATGCTGTCCCACCTACTGTTCCAGCAGATAAATTAAAGGACCCAGAAGTTCAAAAATCAAAGGGTTCCTTATTAGAAAAGAAGGAAGACAAGGAAGAAGCTTCCGAACCAAAGAAGGAAAAGAAAGAAAAGAAGGACAAGAAGGAAAAGAAGGATAAAAAGGAAAAGAAAGAAAAGAAGAGAAAGGCCGAAGACGGTGAAGAAGGTGAAGAAAAGGCTGAAAAGAAGAAGAAGAAGAAGTCCAAGGATTAGATGTGTTGAAGTTTATATCGATCATTTCACACGCTTATGTGTTTGCTTGTTTGTTGTTGTTTTACTGGATACAGTCAATTGTTAATATAACCAATATCACGCTTTTTTTTATATCAATTTATGGAAAGATAATAAAATTAATACTTGGGTTTATCCCTTATCGTACTTTTATGAAAAAAAAGTGATAATGAAAAAATCCTTTTATATAATTTCATAGTGGTTAATAATACCCTTGCCATTTGGGGGATGCCACTGTTGTACACTCTCACACCATCACTGTTTTTTATTTGTTAGTTAGTTTCGTTTATATATTTTTTTTATTGTTATTATTATATTACTATTATATCATCGTTTGTTCATAAAGTATTACAACACCAAAATCAGACCAACTGAATATGGCTCTGGAATTGCAATCGACCCAAAATGGCGTCGGAATACAGAATTTCTGCGTCGATGTAGGCGCACACTTTGATAAACTGCGAGTTTTGTGAACTGTGGCCGATCCTATTCATTAATAAGCATTCATAAATACTCTTTGTTAACTTTGTATGTAAGACCAACTACTTGCAACTACTGGACAAAAGTTATCGTTTTGTTAAATAAAACACTAAATCAACAAACTACATCTGTCTTATACAACAGATAAAATCAATTAATGTCTTGGGACGGGTTTAAAAAGGCGGTTTCCAGAGCGGGTGCATCCGTAAGTGTACCTATAATCACAAATCAGTTTCTTTGGAATGCTCCACATCAAACCGCTTACACCAAATATCATATAATATTGGTGTCAAATGGATAGTGATTTGAATGAACTGAACTAATACTAACACAAGCTTGTTAATGTACGATTTTCAAATATAGGTTACTGTGAGAGCTGCAGATAAAATTATGGATAAAGAATATGATCTTGAAGAAAGAAGGTACAAATCTTTAGAAAAAGCCGGTACCGAATTACAAAAGGAAACTAAAGGCTACTTAGATGCTTTAAGAGCAGTGACGGCATCTCAAGTTGGTATGGCTGAAATCATCAACAATTTGTACGAAGATGCCAGAGCCGTTGGTGGTCCAAACATTGGTGGGTTATACTTACAAGCTGTTCAAGAATACGACTCGGAAACAGTGAAACAATTGGATGGTCCATTTAGAGAAACAGTTTTGGATCCAATCACTAAATTTGGCTCATACTTCACTGAAGTCAATGAAGCCATTAAGAAAAGAGCACACAAGAAAGTTGACTATGAACAAAACAAAGCTAAAGTTAGAAGATTAGTTGATAAGCCAGCTAAGGATGTTACCAAATTACCAAGAGCTGAAAGAGAATTAGCTTTGGCTAAAGACGTTTACGATGACCTAAACAATCAACTAAAACAAGAATTACCACAATTAGTTGACTTGAGAGTTCCTTACTTTGACCCATCCTTTGAAGCTTTGGTGAAAATTCAATTGAGATTCTGTACTGAAGGTTATGCTAGGCTAGCACAAGTCCAACAGTACTTGGACCAAGCCAGTAGAGATGAATATGCCAACGGTCTACTGGATGGTAAGATTGATCAATTGTTGGGCGAGATGAGTAAGCTAAATATCTGTGCTTTGGGTATCAAATAAGATCAATTTTCTTTATTTTTTTTTTCAATTCAATTTTATCTTTTATTTTTGCAATGATCTTGTTTGTTTATGTATTTGTATATCGTTAATATACTCAATTTTATGTCTCTTATTCATTATAAGGCTCGATCCCTGTTTTTTTTTTGGCTTACTTTTGCTTTACGAAACGATAATTACAGGGTAATTTTTGAGAAACCTAATGGAGGTATGAGGATACAGCAATGGCCAAATCAAAACACCCCCTACACACAACGTGTTATACAGAAATAACAACCACACTGTTGATTATTAAGTTTGGAGTGAAGTAAGTTACTCTTTGTCTGGAATTATCAGACGATCGACGTCATTTATTACCTCAGGGCCGGCTTTCTGGTCTGTTCTAGAAAGTTCGATCCACAGCGTGCGGCGCACATTGGCCATTTTTCAAAGAATGGAGCAACTGGTGGACAACTTGACACTTATATCGTTTGATTTGGAAATTTAAAGCATAAAACTATTTCATTATTCTTTCTACACATTACTGCACTCCTCAATTAATTAAGTTAAGTTCAGATAATTAACATACAATCAATTAGAATATTAATACCATGGTTAAAGAAACTAAATTATACGATTTATTAGGTGTCTCCCCACAGGCTGGAGACTCCGAGCTAAAGAAAGGTTACAGAAAGATGGCCCTTAAATACCATCCTGATAAAAATCCATCACAAGAAGCTGCTGAATTATTCAAAGAAGTTTCAGAAGCTTATGAAATTTTGTCCGATGCTGATAAAAGAGAAGTTTATGATCAATACGGTTTAGAAGCTGCTAGAGGTAACGCACCTGCTGGTGGTAATCCATTTGGCGGACAGACCGGAGGAGGAGGACATGGATTCTCTCAATCCGATGCCTTCAACATGTTTAATCAATTTGGAGGATTTGAAGAAATGTTTGGTGGAGCTCGTGGTGGCTCACCATTTGGTGGTGGAGGTATGCCAGGTGGATTCTCTGCTCAATTCGGTGGAGGTGGATTTGGCCAACAACAACAACAACACCAACAAAGAAGAGAACCAGCAGTTGTTGATTTGAACGTTCCATGTTCATTAGAAGATTTATATAAAGGTAACTTGAAGAAAATGAAGATCAAGAGAAGAGGTGCCAATGGTATGACAGAAGAAAAGATCATTCAAATACAATTGAGACCAGGTTGGAAAGCTGGAACAAAATTATCATATCCAAATGAAGGCGATTATGAAAACGGACAAAGACAAACAATCAGATTGACCGTTGTTGAAAAGCCAAACGATACTTTCAAGAGAGAAGATAACAATTTGAGAACAACAGTCAAGTTATCTTTCAAAGAATCATTATTGGGTTTCCAAAGAGAAATAGCTACTTTAGACGGAAGAAAGATTCCATTAAGTAGATCAACTCCAACACAACCAAGTACAACAAACACTTATCCTGGTTTAGGTATGCCTATTTCTAAGACTCCTGGTAAGAGTGGTGATTTAGTAATTGACTTTAAAGTCGACTATCCAATCTATTTATCAGATGATCAAAAGCAAGTAATCAGTGCACACTTTTAGAAATAAAAATAAAATAAATGTGTCATAATCTGTTTATTCTATTATCCAACCTCAAATCGTTCCTGTATATTAATATCTTCATTTCAGTTCATTTCTTTACTCTTTTTTTGTCTTTGTCTTACAACTCAATTGTCAAAGATGTTTTGGTATTCAGATACCTTACATATCTTATTAGTCTGCATATCCATCCACCCCCCCTCCTCTGTTCCCTTTCAAAACAAACAACACATCACTTTATTCTTGATTTATTTATAGAGTTTTGTACGTTTCATTACATATACATATATATATATATACATAGCTTGCTCTTCAAAATATAATATTTATTCTGTCTTTTTATGCTTTCATCAATAACACCAACCAACCAATCAGCCAATCGTAGACCCTACCTTATCTTATCATTACCGACGCATCGATCGGCTAGAACAAATTGTAGCACTCAAAGTTTTGGACAATTAATAAACACACACCCGTTTTTCCGGTAAACACAAAAATTGGTTTACAATCTGGATGTAGCAGGTAAAAAAAAACTTTAGTAGATAGGGAGGATCAATTATAAAGACAATACATTATCCAAAGTTACTTTGAGGACCCGAGAAGAATTTTCATAGCACTCAATTGAGATATATATAGAAACAGGGAAAGCACAATAGAGTAGAAAGAAAATTGACAATTATACAAATTAGTATATTCCATTTAAGATAACCATAATTACGTCAATCTTACTCAACTAAAAGCAAAACAATAAAAGCCTTCCAGTTCAGTTAACTTTCAAAAAACATTTGAACACAGAAAACATAAAATAGAGATGTCAGTTATATTAGCCTCTGCAGGTTATGACCATACAATTAGATTTTGGGAAGCACTTACCGGTGTTTGTTCAAGAACGATTCAACATTCGGACTCTCAAGTGAACAGACTTGAGATAACATCCGATAAGAAATTCTTAGCAGCTGCAGGAAATTCCAAAGTTAGATTATATGACATTAGATCAACGAATCCAAACCCAGTGACTTCATTCGAAGGCCATACAGGTAACGTGACCAGTATCGCTTTCCAAATCGACAATAAATGGATGTGTTCATCTTCAGAGGACGGGACTGTTAAAGTTTGGGATGTGAGGTCACCAAGTGTGCAAAGAAACTACAAGCATAATTGTCCTGTTAATGAAGTGATCATCCATCCTAATCAAGGTGAATTAATATCATGTGATCAGAACGGTAATGTTCGGATATGGGACCTTGGTGAGAACAAATGCACGCATCAATTGATCCCTGAAGATGATATCAGTATTCAATCTATTTCTTGTGCCAGTGATGGATCAATGTTAGTCGCTGGTAATAATAAGGGAAATTGTTATGTTTGGGAAATGAAGAACAATAGAGAGCAAACACTTTTAAAACCGGTTAATAAATTCAAATCACATTCGAAGTATATTACAAGGGTGTTGTTAAGTTCAGACTGTAAACATTTATCAACTTGCTCTGCTGACCATACAACTAGAATCTGGTCAACACAGGATAATTTTGCACTGGAGACAACTTTAAGAGGACACCAACGGTGGGTTTGGGATTGCGCCTTTAGTGCCGATAGTGCATATTTGGTGACTGCTTGTTCTGATCATTATGTTCGGTTATGGGACTTAAGTACGAGTGAGACAGTGAGACAGTACAATGGGCATAATAAGGGTGTTATTTGCGTTGCTCTGAATGATGTGTAGTTATATTCATTAAGTTTACATAGATTTATGTTTTCAAATCTTTTCTCTTCCTTCACAATCAATATAAAAACCAAAAACCAAAAAGTTTCAGAATTTTTTCAGAAAAAAACAAATATACAAACATGTGGTTTTAAAAAATATATATATATATGTAAGCTATAAACTGATTTATTCAGTCTCTGCGATTCTGAAAACTAGTTTTTCACAGCTAACTTTATCGTTTCTTAGTAAAGAAAAACCCAAATCAACAGAAGCTAAACCACCTCCTAAAACTTTGTAAGGAATGTGCTTCAAAGTACCATCATTAACAAATTTACCAATTTGGGACCAAAATTCCAAATGATTAGCAGCCATTTCTGGCGAAGAAGGAGCTATAGTACCGTTCAAATCATTATCTTCACCTCTAGCAAGGTAAGCCAATGAACTAGAAACAGTAACATTATCCCTTGGCTTTGTGATATCATCCTCTTGAAGCATCAACAAGTTATCAACAAATGAAGGCTTGGTAGAAGATAAACAATCGTAAGTAAAGTTGAAAGTTTCTTGAGATGAGATAGTATCGTAACCATAGACTAAGTCATCGCCACCAGCAGCTTTGATTTGTTCAACGACATCAGAATCATGATAATCAAAACACTTATCAGCACCGTATTCTTTGATCAAGAAATCGTGGTTTGTTTTGGAAGCAACGGCATAAACAGTTAAACCAAAGATTTTCTTAGCGATTTGAATGGCAACTTGACCAGTGGCTGTGGCACCTCCCCAAATAACAATTGACTTACCAACTTGCTGAGACTTGTCAAATTTCAAACCTAATCTGTTGTAGTATGATAAACCAACAGTAACTAAAGCTAAAGTAATCGTGGATGCACTTTCAAAAGTCTTGATAACAGCAGGAGTAGAAACCAAGTTAGAAGCATCTTCAACTAATGGAGTGTCGTACTTGATTGATAAAAATGGATCAACTAAAACGTATTCTTGGAAAGAACCACCAGTAGGTTGAGGGGAATAACCACCATGGGTGAATGAAGAAATGGTATCGCCAACTTTGAAACCTTGAACTTTGTCACCAACTGCAGCGATAACACCAGCAGCATCGGTACCTGGAATACAACCTTTCTTACCCCAATCAAAAACAATATGCTTCCAATCAGTTGGGTTGAAAGCATTGGCTTTAACCTTCAATAAAATATCGTTTGAACCAGGGGTTGGTGTTGCAACTTGTTGAATCTCAGTTAATTTTAAATCGTCTTTAAGACCAGTGTAAACGGAAGCTTTGTGAGTGGACATATTGGGTTTTGATTTTAGTCTTAATTTTATCGTTTAGTCTTTTCTTTTTATTTTTTTTGGAAAAATCAATTGATACGTTACAATACCTTTTCCCATCCAAATGTTTGGAATAAATGCAAGTTTATATACTTTCTTATAAAGGAATGGGGTTATTCTATAATTACTATATTACCCTTTAATTTTCACTAATTAGTAATCTTTCCGAGCCGCTTGTGGCAATTTACAAGGCTGTGTAGAAAAGTCTAACAAGTTGATTGGTTGGTTTGAAAGTTAGAATGTTTAGCAAACATGGAACATCTCTTTGACAATGTGGAGTGTGTTGTGTATGGCAATATACACAGGAACCAACCATGTGGAACAATCATGGGGAATAAGGGAATTAATAATTGAATTTGATCAGAGTGTTTGAAATGTCCGGTTATGCCCGGTTATGCGTTGCATGGTGTGCGTGAGTATGGGAAACTACTACATATATCTAATAAATCACTATTCTACAGACATAATCTCTATCACACCATCCAGCTTCAAAGTCTAATTTTTACAAGTATGTACTATCAGTTTGATGCAAATAAAAAAAAAGCGTATTCTTGAAGAAACGAAATTCTACGTAATAGTGAGGGTGAAGAAAACCTACATGAACTATTCGGCAGCATCAGCCGAGCTTTTACCAACTTGCATAACGTTATCCCAATTAGTTCTTAACAAGACAAACACTTCAGCACATGTTAATAGAAAGACACAAGTTGTTAAACCTAACCACATACCAACAATTTCAAAATTATATTTAAATGCCAATATATAGGCAAGTGGTAAACCAATGATATAATAAGAAGCTAAATTTAACATGGATCCAATATCTTGTTTTCTTTGGGATCTTAACAGTCCGGCTGAAGTAACGTTTAAAGTATCGTAACATTGAGTGACAAACAAAATTGGTAACACTTTATAACAGTTAACGGCAACTTCTTTATCATCAGTGAAGATCTTGGTGATTGGAACCATGAAAATCAATAAAAAGATACAGTTGAAAACACCTAATATAACAGCACCTTTCATACATAAATATGTTGATTTGATGGCATTTTCTTTATCCCCTGATCCAATTAATTGTCCAATTCTAGTGGAAACTGCACATGCTAAGGCAAATGGAATTTGGAAAATTAATGAACCAGTGGCTGAACAAATTGATTGAACTGCTAAATTAACCTCACCGAAATATGAAGCTGCCAATGACATTATTTCAAATGCAAAATATTCAGCTTCAACGGCAACCAATGAAAACAAAGCCAAGTATATTTGTTCGGATAAATTGGAAAACATAACTTTATATCTAAACCCGTTCCAACATGTTAAACCATCAACGAAAACAATATAAAGAATGAGAATTAATGCCATTAGCCAATAACTCAAAGCAACAACGATTGGTGCACCAATGTAACCGAATCCAAAGGTAAACACAAACAAATAAGTCATTAATAAACTCAATGGAGCCACGATTAACAAGGCATAAGTGGAAGCATGGAAAATTTTCTGTGCTTGTAAGAATCTTTTACCCAATTCGAAAATCAGCAAACCTGGCACACCAAAAGTAACAGCTCTTAAATAATCCTGTGCCAATTTTGACAATTTATCATCAGGTTGCAAAAAATTTAAAATTGGTTCGCTGTTCCAACAAATGAAAACCATTGGTAATAGCATAATCACATTAACCATCAAATTTTTTTGCACGCTTTCACCAACCTGATGATAATTCCCAGCACCGAAAGCATGTGGAGCAAATGAATCAATGGCAGTAACGGCACCTTGGATGACACCAAGGTACGTTATGTTCATGTACATTGTTGCCAAACTGGCTGCTCCCAAAGCGAGTGTAGACACTCTGGAAATGACGAGTAATGGTGAAACACTGAGAAAATATTGTAAGAAGAAGGCAACTATTAATGGCGAACCGGTATTAGCAATAATTTTCATTTCAGAGATTGGAGTTATTGGTTCGAGTGTCTTGGCTGTGTTTTCATTATCTTGATTGATTGTCTGGTGTTGTTCATTGTCAATTGATAAGTAGTAGTTGTTGTTGTTGTCAGTAGTGACGTCCACCGTTGTAGCTTTCAATAATGATGTGGATTCGTCTGACATGTTGACTTGATACTACACACTTGAAAACTTGTCTCTATACCTACGTCTATTATGTAAAAGGATGTACAAAACTTTTGTGTATATGATATACAACTAGGACTAACTGATAAGAGGTCGGTCGTATAGAAAAAATAAATTTCAGATAAGTTTTTAGAAATGATACCGCTTTCTCTTATTATATCCCGATTTGGCAAAATAAAAATTTGAAATGTGATTACGTCATTATTTTATTAGAGAGAGGATCATAGATCCCTTATTTATTGATCTATGAAAGCTTATAATAAACTACCATATTAACTTATCAGCCATATTGAACCTCGTAACATTTTCTAACCCATCAGATCCATCTATTGAATTTTTTTTCAACACTTTACTGACTCTAGTTTCTTCCAAAGATGGAGGCATGACTTCTCCTGGATCGTAGAACAACTTCCTCGTTGAATTACTGTCAATGTTAGTCAATGTGACGTTAGGATTACCTTTAACATAATCATTCAAAGGTTGTAAATGCATTTGTTGTTTACTTGGTGCTGACCTTAGGATCTTATTCGACCATTGTAACAGGATCAATGAAAGAATCAACCTTAAAAAAACCACCAATGAGAATGCAAAAACAATTAGTAATAAACCAAGCACGTTGATACCTTTATTGTCGTCATCGTGATGATATAAAAAGTACTTTATCCATGGATATATTGTCATTTTAATAACAACAACAATGATGGTAAATAAAGGTAAACCTGTTCTTCTTAAAAGCATCTCTGGGTACTCGTCGTTTGTTAAATCATTAACTCCTCCATTGTTATGGGTTGTTAATAGGTTTGATTTAAAAGAGTTCACATAGTCAGTTGACAATATTGTAGTAAAACGTTGATAAATTCTTGGTTTAATACGGTTGAATTTAGCAATATATGAATGCTTAAGCCAATCAACCAATACTTCGGAACCAATAACGATGAACATTGGTCCCATTAGTAATCCAATCCAATCGTTGACATTTTTGGAGAAAGTTAATTGAGAGTACCAAGAATTTGGTTTCAAACTGTTGAATAATCCATTGTTTGAAGTATTATTAGTGAAGATTTGAAACAAGTTTCTTGATGATATGATCAATAACATTGTGAATAGTTGGAATCTTTCGTTTAAATCAGCACATGATATTTGGAATAACCCTTCACGTTCACTTCTTTTGAAAACTGCACCTTTCAATTCAGCAAATTGATTTGATAGAATCAATGTCAATAAAGCATTGGAGTATGAGTTGATGGCAACGTTTAATGCCATCACTTGATACACTAAAACGTATGAATGTAAAGATAGATAACAAACAGTGATGGCGGCAATTACTGTGAAATTGATCATTTGTTTATAGTTTAATGACATTATATTCAATTGATACAAGATTTTCAAAATGTCTTGACCCACTGCACTCAATAACTTATCGGCAATTTCCAAAACACCAACCATGAAGTACAATTTAACTGCTGTACCGGATCTAATATTATGATAAATTCTGGATGAATCCATCCCACCTAAATGATACAAACTGATTATTATTAGCATGACAGTAATCAAATCATTTTTCAATATTGAAAATCTATTTAATCTTGCATCTTTATTAACAAAAAAAGTTTTGATGAACGAATATGATTGTATTAGGAACCTCAACGGCACAATAGTTAACATTTTCAAAACAACTATTGAACAGTACAGCAATCCAAATGACATGAATGATTCTAAGTAAACAGGTAATTTAATAAAGTTTAATAAAAGTTCAAAACTGATCAAAGTATCTTCCTTTGCTGTTGTTGTATTTATTGCCGTTGTTCCAGATGATTTGTCTTTCAATGTAGGTATGTTTAATTCAACCATAAGTAATTTCCATAGCGTCATTCCTGAACCACTTGATTGTTTGCTGTTATTATTATTATTATTATTGCCAGTGTTGTTGCTTTCTGTTGGATGCAATGAAGTTGATGAAGTTGTTGTTGGGGGATGCAGTAGCGTATTCGATATGCTTGAACTGGTATGAGGTCTGGATTGACTATGACTATTACTACGACCATTTCGACTTTGAGAGCTAACTTCATTGTTATTCATTAAAACGTTTGTTGGACTGAGGATGGATGATGCTGATAACATGACTGGGTTTTGTACTTGTGAAGACGATATACTTGTTGATGATTTTGTTCGACTTTGATTTCTGGTTAAATTCGGGGAAGATGTCGAAGTTGCAATTGAGAATTGGTTATTATGGGTACTACTAGAAGTAGAAATGGCAGTAATGTTAGATCCATTGGAAATAATGTTTTCTTTTGTTTCTATTGGGAATGATGCATCATCATCATCAGTAGAAACCAACGAGGAGGAGGCTGATGATGAGATAGTATTGTTTGCAAATGGTCCTAGACTGGACTCCAATCCGCCTAGTATAGGGGATTGAAATTGCTGTGTTGCAGCTGACATGAAAGCAAAAAAAAAAAGAATCTACCTATTCTTGTATGTGGGATGAATATAGAATATATTGGGGCTTATTAGATTAAATTAAAAGGTTTACTCTTATATCAAGTACTTGTAGTTTTTACTCTTATCATATCATATCATATCGTATCCATAAGATTCTACTTTTCTGCGATGCGAGGCGGTGCGGTCGATATAAAAAACAAAGACTATCGACTTACGGATCACGTGCTTGTAAATCAGCTGACCAAAAGCCATTTTCAAAAATCCTAGTCTCTTTACACTGCCTTGTATGGTCCCAACCCCGGCTATTGACTGAGTGACTGTGTGTTTGTGTGTGTTTCTCTTTCTCTTTCTCTTCTCTTTCTCCTTTTCCAATGGTGGGGGAGGACTTGGACTATAAATACCCCTACATTTTGACCAATAAAAGGTCCTATTTGGTTTGTTTGCTTTCTTTTCTCAAATTAATAATTTTATCCCATATGATCTTACAAAGTATCAATTTTAAATTACTTAAACGATTTCAATACAATATAAGCAACAACAATAACTTGTTAGAGTAGATCTTTCACACACACACACACTCTCTCTCTTTCTTTTTATTTATATAGACAAATTTCAAAGTTGAAACTGAAACCACCTATATAACATAACACATACACCAATCTCCACTCACAGAATTTAAAGAAAAAAAAAACATGATTCAAACGTCTGGAATGCAATCGCAATCCTCTCAAACTACAACGAAGTTACTCTCCATATCGTCCACTTGTTCATCAACATCCTCTGATTTAACGACATCACATAATGAAAACACAATTACCATATACGACCTATTGCCAATCATAGAACCATACCAAGCTAAATCAACAATGACTCCTAAAGAATCAAGTACAATTGTTTACCAACTAATTGAAAAATTAATGGAATACAACTGTGACAAACAATCTTTACAGTACATGTCAAGATACTTCTCCATTCAAAGTTACACCGAATTGGAAACTGAAAGAATTATAAATCACTACTGCGGTTACCCCTTGTGCCATTACTACAATGATAAAAAAATTAAAGAAGTTTGCGTTAATCAATTGGTCAACAAACTAAGATTACCAAGTTCATACAATTCGAAATTTTGCTCCAAGAGACATTATCAATGCTCACAATTTTACAAAAAACAATTATCTCCAGAGGCTTTATTTTCAAGAACAAATTTAAACCTCCCATTCAATCATTCGAAATCTTTTGAAAAATCAATTATATTGTTAGATGACGTTTTCGAAATTCGTGATTCTAATCAAGTTGTTGAAATCATTGACTTGTTGAAAGAAATGAAAGTTGATGATCCAAACCTTGAAACTGATGAATTGATTGATAAATTCACTAGTATTAGAATCATTGAAAATAATGGGTTTATGAAATCGAATGATGTTTATGGTGAAACTAATAATGATAACGATAATAATGGTATATGACTGGGCGTTTTTTTTTTCCTCTCTTTTTGTTTTTGTATTAATGATGTTTTATTTGTTTATTTACTCATTTACTTACTTAGACTGCTTTCTTTTTTTCTTTTTGCATATAGCATACTTGTACAATTTATTGACGTTTGTCTTTCTATTATCTTTTTTGTTACGTTATATACAATCTATCTGTATATTTATGTATACATACCATCATCCTATCCTATCCTATCCTACCCTATACCCCCTTCCCCTGCCTGCAATCTCACTTTACAGTTCAAAACCTTGGGTTAATCGTCTGCTATTTATTTTTCTTTTTAACATTTTCCAATAAATGAAAAAAACTTTTAAAATTATAAAGCTCAACATTTTTACTCAAATCCCCATTTTCCAAAACGTCAGTAAACTCACCAACTTGATTCACTTCCAAAAAATCATGCAATCTCTTCATATTTTCCTTTGAATCATCAACCCATTGTTGGAAATCAGGTTTCAATTTATCGTAATAACAATGCTGCAGTTTATTATACCGAATAACATCTTTTTCAACGGCATCTGTCCTTGCCGCTAGATCCCTTGATGTTTGATTGAAAATCCATAGCCAATCACCTTTACCATCACCATCAGAATAACCATTCAATTTCTCAATTTGCTTCTCCCATTTCTTCTCCTCATTGTACAAGTTTTTCCATTTATCTGAAAATTCATTGAATGCATTAAGTGCAACCATGCATTTATCATGCCTTGACCTGAATTTATGTATTAAACTAGGGTGTTCAATATGTAAATGTTTATTCCATGGTGTGTTTATGACAGCCAATCTGTTATACGTTCCAGAAATAGATTTCACTCCAAATGATGGTTTATTGTTGATAATCTTGTTGTATTTAAGATCCAATGATCGACGTTCCTTTTTGTATTTGATCTTGGATAGTAAGATTTCATTGATGTAATTTTCGTCTAGTTTTGATTTTTTCGATATTTTGTTGGATTTACGTTGTTTTATTAGGTATTCCGTTATATAACCTTTTATTGTATCGTTGTACCTTTTCTGTTCTTTAAGCTTTGTGAGTCTGTACTTTTCATCATAAAGGAATTGGTCAACCTCTGACCTCACTTTCCCTTTTTTTAAATTATCGGTATTCTTACTGGTGGATGGTGTTATACCAATAACATCCAATAACTTATTCCATTCAACGTCATTATCCGTATTGAAACATTCAACGATTAGTTTATTGTTCTCAGCAGCTTCAATCAGTGCTTTTTGACAAACAAGAGAATTAACAATTTTTTTGTTCGATCTAAAAGTTTTCTGTATCTTGTTCAATAGATTCATTCTTATCTTTTCTGACTGTATATCTGGAACTTGTTTTAGGGTTATTGGTATGCTGAATGCATTTCGAAGCATCGCTCTGTATATTTTCAAAACTAGCTGGTTGTGTTGTCGGAGTTCGCTGAATGGTAATGCCATTTTTCTAATATTTTCTTCTATTCTTCTTTTTTATAATCAAAGATTAGTATCATTGTAATTTTTATAACTAGTTCATGATAATGAATTAATGGTTTTATGAAAGGTTGAAATTAAGGTCAAACCTTTTGACAATTACCAACTAGTATTTTATTTTATTAAAGAACCAACAGCACAGCCTTGAATTCAGCAACATTTGATACAAATTGTATGTCGTATATTCTGTTAAAAGATGACAGTTTGAAACAGCTGATGACCGAAACATAAATCAATGGTTTTTTGGTTATCTGATCGTTTGATGATAAATAATAAGATGGCTTTTGTTTGATATGTATATTATTGAATCAGTTTTTCGTTGATTTAAATTAATTTTAATTGGAAATGAATGAAGAATACGCTCCCGAGTAACAACTTCCATTACAATTTTAAGATGAACAGGAATTTTTAGAAAAAGAATTAAACTTGAAAAAGTAACGAAAAACTAAAAGTTGATTGTTTTTTTTTTTAAATATGTTTATAATTACATGCAAACGCTTTCATCAAACAGACCACGTCGAAATAGTTTGATAACTGGTATAACCCATCAAAGAACAACCCACAACAAAAATCAAAATGTTTAAACACTTAACACCAACACCCATCTCACTTTTGAAAGATTTCAAATAAAGTAACGGAGGATAAATGTAAATCAATGGGACACAAGTAAAACTACCAATGATGGAAACAAATCTATCTAAATCCGAAGAACCCAAATAACCAGCTAGTGTCATGATCAACACCAGTGTAATACGAATAATGTTTTTCAACCATTTGATGGAATGGTCAGATTTACCTGACATGATACCATCTTGAGTGATTTGTGGTTCTAATGGTGGTAATTGTTGCAAAAACTTTGATTGATCTTTATAAGTTGTGTTATTATTATTATTATTACCTGTTGATCCGAAATCTCTTAATGATTGAACAGAAGCAGAACTTGACATGATATTCTCATTGAGTGATTCATGAGATGATAACAACGACCTTGCTTCTGAATCTCTTCTAATCTTGTTTTTCCAAGGTTGACGGTTTTGATGGAACAAATAATTTTCAAAAATTTTAATTGCTGGGAATAATTGTAATGGGGTTGATAACAAGATAGCCAATGCATAACAAAGTTGAATCACCAATGCCAGTGCATTTCTAGGGAAGTTCATTAATATAACCGTTTCAACATCATCACCATAACTCATGTAACAAATACTGGATAACGTGACGAAGATAACGGTGACTGATGACATCACCAATAGTAACAGTTTATCAAAATCTTCAGGTTTTCTCATCGATTCTTGAATTGGGATCAATAAACCAACACCTTCATAGGAGAAAACAGCAGTACCTATAAATAACGTCCATGTATCAGACTTAAACATTGATAATTTGGATGAGATACCGTTTATTATTAAATGAGACGAGGAACATGCGTAAATGTATATCAAACCAAGTAGGATAAAGAAATCAGCAATCAATGCGGTGAATGACAATTTCCCAATGTTTCTAGTCAATGACAATGGTAAGAAGACAATCAATTGAATAATCATAAATAACTCAATACCATAATAGCTTCCAGTAATTGTATTCATTAGTTGTTTCAAATTTTCAGCAACAAAGACAACATAGGTACTAGCAAAACCTAACTGTGATAATGCCAACGAAACCAAGATTAAAAATTGGAAAACAGGACCATAAATTTTCAACCCAACGTCACCATAACCTAAAACGTTTGATGCAGATGTTGATTTCACTAATATAATAAAACAATAAAAGGACATAAATGAAAATAGAATAATCATAATGTTACAAAATAATAACCCACCATTAGAGAAAGATTTTGGTAAAAACACAACACCTGTACCAACAAAAGCCTTTAGGAGTAACAAAAATGCCTTTGAAGAAGATATCTTTTTATTTGAACCATGAGGGGATGTTTTCGATGATGCCATTTTAGAAGATTTTTTCAACTTTTTTAATGTTTTATGCTTTTGTAACATTCTTTTCGATCCTGACATTAACTGGTATTGTAAATTTGGTGTCAGATTGTTCAAATTGTTATTAATACTGTTCAATGATGGTGAACCAAATGAAATATTTGATAATCTACCACGTCTACCTGTTAAAGCTTGTTTACTTGGAGATTGAACAGGGTACAACTCTTCTGACAGTGGTTGTTCATCTTCAGCCTCTGAAATATCATCATCATCAGAAGAGGCAAATTCAGAATTAACCATAGATGATTCTTCATCACCGTCAATCAAAGTACTGTAATTGTCTAAATCGTCTAAATCTTCGTCATTACCATTTTCTTCTCTTAAATCTTCACCTGCAAAATGACCATATAACGTTAAGAATTCAATGAAGTTATTGGTGAAGAAATTTGGATTTGTTAATTTTGTCTTTTGTTTCAATGTCTTAGCGTGTCTTGATGATCTATGGTTGTGAGTTAATCTAGCATCAGCTGTTTCTTCATTCAACTGGCTTCTGATTTCATCAAGTTGACTATCACGGTGCTTCTTAGCAATAAAAGACCTTCTAAACCCACCTGGCATTTGTAATTCACCAACAGACATCAGTTCATCACCATTGGAATCTCCTGGATGAACCTCACTCACTCTACGTGATCTAGGTCCAGTTGACAGTGAGGTTGAAGATGCCACCCTACGGAACGGTGATAATCCATTTTGAGTTCCACCAGATTCTTTCTGTTCATTAACCCAGTTGTATAAGCCTCTAGTTATATCACCACCTTGTAATTTCAAAGAGTCGAAATCCCCACCAGCTGGTGAGTTATGATCACTATGTAATTCTTGTTGTTTTCCACTACCATGTGTATAATTATGAGTTTCTTGTGGAGTTGCTGGAATGGATGATAAATGTCTTTCTATAATTTCCACAACTTGAGGATCAGGATTTTCCAAATCAACTTCAGGGTTTGTCTTTTGTAAAGTTAATGCACTGATATTATTTGATCTAACTTTTTCAGCACTGTGACTTGTACTTGCAAGTTCTGATTTGTTGCTGTTGTTGTTGTTACTGGTGATGGTGGTATTGCTATAATTGGGTAGTTTTGTGTTTGATAATGTATTTGTAGCAGTAACACTGGAGGATATTAGATTAGACAATATACTCTGTCTCCTTTTCTTGTTTGATAGTTTTGGTATAGTGGTCCCTGCTATGCTGCTAGAGGACAAACTACTTGACATGTTCAAATCGGGTTGGGATGGTGACCTACTGTCATCATCATTGATGTCGCTATTATCGACAAATTCTGAGAACCCACCAGTGATAGTGACAGGATCTGAAGAATCAACATCAGACGTAGTTATTGAATTTGATGTATGGATTGAAGCAGATAGAGTGTTTGAGGGTTGACGTTGTATTTGCTGTTGACTACTTTGTGTCAGTGAAACAGTTGAATTTCTTTTAAAATATTTAGCAGAAAAGTTACCATTTTGGAAAACGTTTGAATCTTCATCCAACTGTCTAAATGATTTACCAGTGTTGTTGTTGTTTTTGTTATTGTTAAACTTGTTGAGTCCTAATGACGGCTGCTGTTGAGTAGCCCTTCTCATCTTGGAAAGAGATGACTCTTGAAGCAACGAATTGCTGTTAATATTAACGGGAGGGGTAGACATGACAAGGGAAGATAATTATACCAAAATAAGTGTCCATGTATTATAAGACACCTCCCTTTGATTGAATATATGTTTTGATTAGTATACTAAAACAAGAACTAGACAGCAAAATACTTCTCCAAGTACACCTAACCTCCAACTACAAACCACAAAATCATCCCCTGTAATCCTCCGGACTGCAAAATTATCAAAAGACCTCATCTCTTCGCTTAAGCTAAAAATTGAAATTTTTTTTTTAAAAAAAAAATTGCCAGAAAAAAATGTTGAGATATGCGGCGCTTACCGTATTGGGAAAAACACACGATTTTAAATTTAAATTATTTATTATATATGTAAAAAGTATTTATATGATACACTCTATTCACTGTCCTCTAATGACAACTTGTCCACCACAAGTTCTGCTAATTGGAAATCTTGTTGTAATGGGAAAGCCAGGTTTTGTCTTAGGACAACGTACTCAGAGTCACAGTACTCTAATGCATTCAACATTTCATGTGTATGCAACCCTTTGATCTTGTTAATTTCTCCAGAAGAGTAACTACATCTTCCTCTACCAACACTAATCAACTTCTTACTTTCATCCAAGTTCCCCTCGCTATCTCTGAAACCTAACTTGATTTCAACACATTGCAACTGTTCAAAATTACCTTGAACTGCAATGATACCAACTGGTAACAAACCTGCTCTCTTTTTTCTAGTAATTGCTCTATAACATCCATAATCTATAATTAGTGTACCTAATGGTTTCAAACCGTGCAACAACCAAAATTCTTTGTTTTTAACTGCATTTCTTGGTTGACCAATAAATCTTGTATGCAGTGGAATCTTATTATTTGCCAATCTTTCAAATTCTTGTTTATTAGTTTGTTCAAATTCTTCAGGGGTTTCAATGGAACTTGGTACTTGAGATTCTCTCAATTCAACGTCAGTATCAACGATATAATTCACAATATCCAACATGTATTCAGGATGTTTGGAGTTACAAATAATAGTTGTGACACCTGCATTAACAGCCAAATCCGCAGCAATCAATTTGGTACCCATACCACCGGTACCGACACTAGAACCTGCTGTTTTGGTATTGACATCCAAAGAATTCATGTTTTTCACAATGGCAACTGGTTTAGCATCTGGGTTTGATCTTGGATTATCGGTGTATAAACAATCAACATCGGTCATTAAAAATAAGAAATCACCGTTACACATACCGGACGTTATAGCAGACAATGTATCGTTATCACCAAATTTAATCTCTTGAGTGGAAATAGTGTCATTTTCATTAACGATTGGAATAATATCCATTGAAAGTAACTCCGAAAGTGTATTTTCTGCATTTTTAAATTGTTGGAAATCAGTTATATCGTTTCTTGTCAATAGTATTTGAGCGGTTGTTTGACTCAAGTTCTTAAACAATTCGTCCCATAAAGTGATCAATTTACCTTGTCCAATTGCCGATAGTGCTTGTTTTGCAGCCAATTTTTTTGGTTTTTTCTCAAGCCCCATACGATTTAAACCAATGGCAA
The DNA here is from genome assembly GCA_030557545.1 of Ogataea salicorniae. Lineage (NCBI taxonomy): Eukaryota > Fungi > Ascomycota > Pichiomycetes > Pichiales > Pichiaceae > Ogataea > Ogataea salicorniae. Next base: position 97,119 of record JAKTPI010000033.1, read on the forward strand.
TGGCACCGGAAGAGACTAACACTATTTTATGACCTTGTCTGCGGAGTTTAACTATTGTTTCAACCAACAATGACATGGTGGAAATTTTTGGTTCTCTTGTATCTTCATCAACGATTGAAGATGAACCAACTTTCACCACAATGGTGAATTTTTGTGAAGAGTCAGATGGGGTAGAGCTCATTTAGTTGAAGAAATGCAGGGGGGGGATGCTATTATGATACTTATTAAACGATTGAAGTGTATCCCTTTATGAATCAAACGTGAACATACTTGTATAAGATCAAGGGAAAAATAGTTGTCTTAATATTTAACAATTGAATCATCCACATTAACCGAGTTGAGTCACTTTTGTCTAGCAGGAAATTTTCAAAAAAATAATCGCATTTTACCCTCTCTGGAAATTACTACAATAACTCTGTCATAAAAGGTACCAAATTTAAATGTCGAATCAAACAAAGAAGAGATTTAGCCAAAGAGGAATAAATAAGTTGAATAAATAAATAGAAAAGAATTATTACAAATACCAAAATTACAAGCACGTACAAACACCACCTTACAAAAACAAATTATGCACACTACTGTAGATCGCTCGACATTTCAATGGATTCGCCTTGTTCATTGGTGTAAACAGTACCTATACCACCACCACCTACTCCTCTACCCAACCTACTCCGTTGACCGTCATCAATTGGATCATCATCATCATCATCATCGTAATCAATATCTTCATCAAATTCATCAATAGAAAACCCATTGATCTCATTATCATCATCCACACCACCCCCATCACGTAAATTGTCATTAGCATTACTTGATATTTCGTTACTACTCATCCTACCACTGATTGCCGTACCGTTGGGCAACACTATACCTTTCCCAACTTCTTTATTTCTATCCAAATTGAAAACTTGTCTGCACATTGGACATAACCCTTTAGCTGTTTCAACTTCTAACCATTTCCAAATACAGTGCATGTGGAAGGCATGTTGGCATTCTCCGATAACTAAATAGAAACTTGTTAGCAAGATAAAACCATCTCCTTTTATTATAATTGTTTTGTTGAAAAGAAACTCATTGTTTATATTATACATACCTAATGGGCAAGCATCTCCTGGATATTTACAAGTTGTGCAGGTTCCATCAAAGGAAACACGACAGATACCGCAAAGTAACTCGTCATTTGAAATGTCCCAGTGCCAAGAGTACACCGGATAGCACTTGTTCAATTTGATTTTCATTATACACAGTAACAAAAATCCCTATCTAATCAAATCAGATCTTCTACTTGTCTTAATTCACATCACATCAAATCAAATCAAATCATTTTGTGTTGTTCTTCTCCATCTTTATAATCAAAAGTAGTGCAAAAACTAAACTAAACTAATTCTAATAATATTACATAAGCAGCACAGCCTTTATAAGAGAAATATATCAAAATTTTTTTTTTTTTTACTTTCATTTTATATGAATATTTTACAAAACCTTTGTGTTAAAAGGCTTTCATCTTCTTGTACAACGACAATATACGCCCTCAAAGAGTCTAAGTAACACAAGTACAGAAATAATGTCTACCAAACAGTGGATTAACAAAAAGTCGGCTCAAAACTATGCTTTGGTTCACAGATCTCACGAAGATCCATTGTTCTTCAACGAAGATGCATCTGATAGAGTCTTATTTCCAATTAAAAAAGATAACAAGAAAAGAAGAGAAAGATTAGAAACAAAAGAAGATTTACAAAAAGAGTTGGACAACCAAATAAAATCTGAAGAAATTCGTGCCAATGAAGGTCAAGCTGCAGATTATGGTATTACATTTGATGATACTGACTATGATTATATGATGCATCTAAAACCAATTGGTGATGATCACAACGGTGTTTTCATCCCATTAGAAAATCAAACTAAACCAAACAAAAAGAACCAAGTTTTATTTAAACATGAAAAATATGTTGAATTACCAGAAGATGTGCTACCATCAAAAGAATCCATAGCTTACGATTATCAAAGACAACAAAATATACCTGATGCAATCAAAGGTTTCCAACCAAATTTAGCACCTGATTTAAGAGAAGCTTTAGAAGCTTTGGAAGATGAAGCTTATATTGATGGTGATTATGATGAAGATGATGTTGATGTCTTTGAACAGTTGCTAACCGGTGGTAAACAAAAAGAATTGAAGTTGGACGAATACGACGGTGAAGATTATGTTGACGATGATGACGATGAATGGGATATGGACAATTATGACGATGAATACGCTGATTACGATTCCGGTAACGAAAACAACAATGATAAACAAAGTGGATTCAATTGGGAGAAAGATTTCGGAAAGTTTAAGAAAGCACAATCAAGAGGTAAGATAAACAACGACTGGGACTCTGAAGATGACTTCGCTTCTGAAGATGAAGAAGATGACAATTTTGGTGAGTTGCCAGACTTGGATTCTGCCAACCTGAAAAGTAAAAGCAGTAAGAAAAAATCAAAAAGAAAGAAGGGTGCTTTAACAGATACTTCATCATACTCCATGTCTTCATCAATCATGAACAGAACCGAACAAATGACTATTATTGACGATAAATTTGATGTCATGAAGGAGAAATACGAAATTGAAGAAGAAGACGATTACCAACCATTTGATTTCAAGAACGAAAGATCAGATTTTGAAGGGTTGGTGGATGATTTCTTGGATAATTACAAATTGGAAAAAGGTGGTAGAAGAGTTGTTAGAAAGAACGAAGAAGTTGAAAAGATTCAAAGAGCTGTAGATTCTGTTAGTAAGAGTAAATTGGCAACTAGAAGAAGACTCGAAGAACAAAAGAAGAAATCCAAGGGTGGTGCTTTTAGTGGATTGACAAAGAGTATGGGTGATATGAATATATAGTAGTATCTAAGATGATATATATACCTAATAACATTAAACTGATAAAAAGATAAAAAGATAAAATAGTTTTCAATATGCGGCTTTTTTGGTGTCGTGTACAGACGAACAAAATTTTTTTTTTTTTTTTTATAACTTTTCATTTTCATTTATTTAAACTTTTTCAATACACTTTTTTCAGTTTATATGATTTTAAATACTGCATTTAATAGAATATATATATCACCAAGATCAAGGGATAACACACAAAACAATATAAAAGATGGCCAAGAAAGTGAGATCAATTGCCCAAGAAATCAACCGTGAATTGGCAACACCAAAGAACAAAGATTATGATATCGAAGATGACGAAAGAAGAGCATTCCAAGGTTCAGATGATGACGATAACAGTGATAGTGAAGATGAAGAAGAAGAAAATTTAAAGACACAGCATTATGTCAAGTCTAATAAGAGTAAGATGAGAGATACCACTATTAATTTAGGTGATAAATACGTTGGTGCATTGGCCAGCAGAGCTGAATTATTTGATGATGAAGTTGAAGTTAGTGGTGAAGAAGAAGAAGCTAGTGAGGATGAAGAAGAAGAAGAAGAAGAAGAAATGGATAGCGAAGAAGCTGATTTTATTAATGACGGAGAAGAAGAAAAAGAAGGAGAAGAAGATTCTGATATCTTCGCTGATGTTACCGACAGTGAAGATGAAGACAAAAACGAAGAAGCAAATTCAAATTCCGAGTCCGAATCAGAATTAGAAGAATCCGTTAACAATGACGAAGAAGAAGATTACAAAAGATCCAGATTGAACAAACTATTGATCGAAGAAAAAAGACATATCATATCCAGACTATCAACGTCTGCCAAAACTGATGCTTTGAAAGGTTACTCAATCTTAAACCAATATAAACTTTTCGATAATGTGCTTGATTCAAGAATCAAATTGCAAAAAGCCGTTACCAATTCCAACCAATTACCAATAGATAATGAATCATACAAAAAATTCAGTAAGAACACAACAGCCGATAAATTAGAAGAAGCAACCAACTTATTAAAGGGCTTATTAGGTAAAGTTTTAGACATTAGAGCTAATTTATACAACAAGGAGAATATCGTCAAAAATGAAGTTACAATAGATACTAAAAAGAGAAACCTTGATACTTATTCAACTGAAACCAACAAACTAGACGATATTTTACAAGCTTATAAGAAAAACGTGTTAGTGAAATGGTCAAATAAAGTGTCTTCTGCATCTGGTTCAAACGCTTTAAACCAAGGTAAATTTAAAACAATCAATCAAAACGTTTACCATCAAGTTGAAAACAACTTACAAGATTTGGACAGATTGATCAAGAGAACCAAATTGAACAGAAGAAACGTTACTCCATTAGGTTACAACGAATCACAAGCAAAGAGCGATAAAGATAAAAACAGCGATGATGACGAAGAGTTAAATTCAGAAGATGACGAAGAAAGAAAGTATCAATCTAAGATAGATAGATCTTTACAAACAAACGATTACATCTTTGATGACGATGATTTCTACAGAGTGTTATTAAACGATATGGTTGACAAAAAAATATCGGATAAGCAATCCAGTTCGACATCCACTATTATCACATTAACGAAAACCAACAAGATTCATAAAAACTACGATAGAAAGGCAACTAAAGGTCGTAAATTGAAATATACAGTACAAGAACAACTACAACATTTTGAAGCTCCAAAGTATAAGTATTACCATTGGAACGATGATCAAATTGATGAATTGTTCGCTTCATTGTTAGGACAAAAAGTTAACATGAATGAAGAAAGTGAAGGTGAAAATAGTGACGATGAAGAAGGTAATGAAGAACAAGTTGCTATTAAGAAATCTGGATTGAAATTATTTGGTTGATGGTATTAAATAGCATAGTGTAATTACTTCTTATAGAATTTTCAATTGAAATAATTTTGTATAATCAGAATAAATGGAAAAAGGGTAGTAAAAGTTAGAAAAGTATTAAAAGTTCAACAGGAAAACCTGCCACAGAAAACGACTGATTTGAATCTGGAGAAAATTTGAATATTCACACGACCTTGTTTTTTGATATCTGTGTGGGATTCTGTATCGGTTTAAACAGATGAAGTAACTACTATACGAAGGTGTGTAAGAGGTGGATACTTATACAACGGCGAAAGTAGATATTTATAAAGGCCAATTGTCTGATAGGTGATAATAGAAATGGATGGCGTACAAAATAGTTCGAAAATAGAAGAGGAAGAGTCATCAATTATAGACAGTTCTCCCTCAATACCCCAAGGTACCAATACCACCACCACTAATGAATCTACTCCCTTGGATATGAGCAAAACACCGCCAAAGAAAAAGAAGAACAAGAAAAAGAAAAAGAAGACCAATAGTGGGAAGAACAGTAAAGAGAATACCTCTACACCTGACCAATTGGATGATCCACAAGAAGTGATACACAGTGGTAAGGATGATGATGAAAGTGTAAATGTACCTGATGAAGTGACATCATTACAACCATCCACAGATAACAAAGAAGTAGAAATGAATACTGTTGAAGTAACTGATGGTGAATCAAAAGATAAAAAAAAACAAGAGATTACAGAAGTTTCAAAGGATGAACAAGCTGAAGAGGTTCGACCACCGGCACCACATAGTGATGATTCAGTTGAAGAAACTGAGCAAGTTGACACAATCTCCGAAATAGACCACCAAGTCCAGGTAGAGAATCATAAAACTCAACAGGTTATAGAACATATAGGGACCACTGAAGAGACTCAAGATGATACTATAGAACAGCCCGAAGTTTCCAATTTGTGTCCTATTGAGCAAGAAGAGATTCCGAATCAGACTGAAAAATCCGTAGTTGAATCACCATCAGCTACGCAAGAGACCGAATTTGGGAAAAACGAGGAAAAACAGGGAGATTCAGTTGAATCTCAGGAAGGAACGGAAGAGATATCAATTGGAGGTCCCGAAGAAACCATTGAAACTTCAACCGAAAAGGAAGAAACATCAGAAACAAGCAAATCTCTAGAAGCAAAGGAGATAACATCAATTGAAGTACCAGAAGAAACTGGCAAACCTTCTGAAGCAAAGGAAGAACTATCAATTGAAGGCCCAGAAGAAACTGGCAAACCTTCTGAAGCAAAGGAAGAACAATCAATTGAAGGCCCAGAAGAAACCACTGAACTTTTAGCACAAAGGGAAGAGACATCAGCAGAAGTCCCAGAAGAAACAAGCAGAACTCTAGAAGAAAAGGAAGAGACATCCATTAAGGCACCAGAGGATATTCAAGCAACATCAATCGAAAGACCAGAAGAAACCCAGACAACATTAAATGAAGCAGTTACTCAAAACACAGATAACACCACAAATATAGAGCCTAGTCAACCAAGCAACGACAATCAACCAATTGATGATGACAAAGTAATAATATCAAATGGCCCATACTCAATGGTTGAATTAGTGAATAATATACCATTGAAAAACCCCGATGTACCTGAATTTGATAACCAAACGATATCCTATATTGAATCATGGGACATGAATTTATATATTGGTACCAACTGCGGTGAAATAATACATATGTACAAGATTGACGATGAATTGGGATACATTCAAGTTTCAAGACTGAGATTTAGCAACTCTAAAATGAAGCCAATCGATAAGATACTTCTGTTACCTGAAATTTCTAAAGCTTTGATATTATCCGGTGGAACTTTAAGTGCTTATATTTTACCAGAATTATCCCCTGCAAATACAGGTAAGATAAGAGATGTTACTGATATCTCAATCGATTATGATGAATTTCATTTAGATACCAACGAAAGAAATTACATTACACCAATTGATCATGTTAACGGTGAAGTGTTTGTCAAAGTGACAGTGTTCACCAAGAAGTCAATCAGACTAATTCGTATATTTGATGAAGGTATGAAGTTGTTCAAAGACGTTCATTATCCACAATCCATTCAAGGTATTCAAAGATCCAAATTGGCAGCTGTGGGTACTAAAACAGATTATGATTTAATTGATTTAGTTCAAGTTCAAAAAATCCCATTATTCCCAGTTTCATCAGTGCCTAGAATTACCAGTAGTGATGACAACAGTAGACCAAAATGGAAACCAATCATTTGCCCGGTTGGAAAATCTGAGTTCTTAATGACTTGTGGAGGAGCTTCAATGGATGATCCATCAATGGGTATGGTTGTGAATTTGAATGGTGATGTTAGTAGAGGTACTATAGCGTGGTCTTCATATCCAACTTCATTATGCGTCGATTTCCCTTATGCTATAGCTGTTTTCAATAACAATGAATTGTTAATTCATTCATTACACGATCAATCAGAGGTACAATCCATCAAATTCCCTCAAGGATCGATAGTTGGGGTTAAACCAGGTGTTCATATTTTCCAATCCAAGAATTCTGAATTGAGTCAGTTATTGACAAAAATTCCAATTATAACAAAATCCACCCCCGATGAGATTCAAAGGGTTGCCGAGGAGAATGATTATGCTTTTGAAAATTACGTTTCTAATTCATCATGTTTAATTTATGATGGTGTTGGATCATCTATTAAACTATTGAAACCACAACCAAAACCATTAAGATTATTGCATTTATACGAAACTGCAAATGAACATAATAAACAATCAATTTTTGAAGAATTATTTGATGAGTTAAAAGAAGAATCTGGATCAGGAACTGAAGAGGCGAAATTCCAAATTGAGAAAGAATTCACCCTATCTTTATTAGGATTATTGGCATTGAAATTCAACATGTTTGACCAATGTTTTGAGATTTGGGGTGGCAATTTAACAAAGTTAGATCCAAGAATTTTGATTTATATTCTGGGAGACAAAACTGAGAGAATTAGAGGATCAGTTTGGCAATTCCAAGGACTTGTTGAAAAAATTGAAGAATTGAAAACTCAATATGCAAACGAAAGTGAAAATGGATTCTTAAAGTTATTTTTAAATACTTGCATTTCAAGTGAATCCATAGTTAATGTTGATGTTTTGGAGACCATTGAGATCTGCATGATTGAAACAAATATCGACTCAGATGACCTTTTGAGTATTTTAAAGCAAATCAAACATAGCTCAAACGATGCAATTGAGATATTGTTATCTAAACAAAAGTACTACTATCTTGCTAAATACTACGAATATCTTAAAGACCACCATCAATTCTTATACTATTGGAAAATGTTATTAGAAGATGAATCTACGGATGATGAGTATACCAAACACTTCAAAGATCCTAAAAAATCGTTGCATTACTTGATAAATTATCTGATCACAAACTGTTACAAAGATGGATCTACAATTTGGAAGTACGGTGAATGGCTGCTCACCAAATATCCAGAATTTGGTTATCTATTATTTACAAATAAGAATCTTAAAAAGATAAGCATTAACGACTCCAAAGTGTTACAGTTGCTGGCTAATGAACCAAAAATTAAACTAAACTATTTACAGTTCATGATAATATCCAAGAATGAGAAACAGTTTACTGGTGATTTGATTTTGGCTCTATTGGACGAACTAATGAAAACTTTAGATGCAAACAAAGAAGCAATTGAGAAAGAACTAAGTTTACTCCATAAAAAGTACAGAACTTTATCCATTCCTAGACTCCCATTGGATAAGTATCTGAAAATAGAATTAGGTAGATTTTCAGACAAGTATGTATTGGAACTGGTTGAGCAGATATACAACCTTTTGTCATTAATCAATAAAGATACTCGATCCATATTAAATCAAAAACCGGTTGTTGATGAGTGCTTTAAAGCTTTGAAGGATAAAGAACCAATATTCCCAATGCTATCAATAATGCTATATTACAGAAAAATAGATTATGAGAAAATTGTGATAATGTTTTGTGACATTGGGGATTTCACCTCTGCAGAGTTGTTTGCTAATACTTTACAACTCCCGGATTTCAAGATTGTGAATAATAATAATAATAATAATACAACCTCAACAAAATTGACGCAATTGCAGAATTCAATGACAGAACCCCCACTATCATCAAGTTCTAACCTATCCATAACTGAGAAAGTAAAATCAGAAAAGCTATTAATGGTTATCTTTGACAAATATTTAGAAATGAAAGACAGTCAATTAATTGAAATGTTTTTGAGCAGTTACAATTTGCTCAAAGATGATGATATGCAATCAGGTGGAGACTCTGAGGTTGACATTATCGACAAAATGAACAAATTTATTCAATTACTGGAAAGAATTCCAGATAATTTCCCAATTACACAGTTACATACCTTTTTAATTAGAAACATGATTGAATTCCAGGATGCTGCGAACGAAAGTGTATTGGTTAGAAACTTGAGTAGATCACAGACCGTCTCATTGAAAGCGTTGCATAGAGATTTTGACTCATAGGTAGATATATAGAGATGTTTAAATGAATTATTACACTGTAATTAATACTCACTTCACTTACTTTGATTTCCTCTATGGTGGTGGTGGTGGTGATCACCTCAGCTTATAACATAAATAAGGATACTGCCCCAATAACAGCGACCTGCGTCTTTTATTGCACAGTGCACAGCCTTGCGTCTATTTTATTGTAATGCTTCCTAATTGGGAAAAACATAAATACACATTTTTTCCTCGAGCCGTTTTCCGAAAGTGAACCTTGTTAGTTTGTTTGTTTGTTTTAACTACAACCGTTGTATGACTTTGAACTGAGCTTTCTTTAGATCATTCAGAATTTTGAATTGAAGCTTATTTATTTTAAGTAAACAGCAAGATTTATTGTTAATCCATCATTTAATATCAAAAAAAAACTGGAGTTCAAAATAGTTTAGCTTGGTCCAACTGTTGCTTGGAATTCTTTCACATTCATTTGCTGCTTACCTATTCATCCGTTTATATCCCTTCATTCCTTTATTCCTTCTTTTCAATTTATACCCGCCAATACTAATAACTGAATACATATACCCACTTAAAATTAAGTCAGCTGCTCTGCATTTACATTTCCATATTAATATCCATCGCTAAAAAAAAAAACAAAACAAAAAAAAAAAACAAACAAAACAACAAAACAAAACAAATACCAAATACAATATATCCACAATGAACGAATTTCAACAACGGTCCAATGTTTTAAATAATTCTAATAATAACGAATCTGTTGGTAATGAAAACCTTATTATTACTGTCCCATTGAACTACACCTACTTTGTTAAGCCTACAAGTAATGTCTTTTTTGAATCATTGATCAAGAGTCATTGGAGAGTTGAAGATTCAATCACAAGTTCAACAAATCCCTTTTTCCAAAACTTGAACAAAAATTCATTGATTTGCGATAATTTACAAGATTTAAGAACAGTTGTTAATCAAATCAACGAAAGCTATGCAAGTTTTGGGATTATGACCATTTTAAACGAATTCAGAATTTCCGATTCCAAAATTACCACTTCGATTGTCGGTAATCACTCAACTCAAAAACAAATGAATGACATCAGATTATCAATTTTCCAAAGCTATTCAGAGATTACAAAGAGAAAAGTTTTGATCGATTTCAATAAAAATGACTATTGTTTTCATTCTTTGGGTCAATTCAAAGATGAATTTTTAACGTTTTTGAATGAAGTTTCAAACTATAACAAATGCTCACTATATATTGTTAACAATACTACAAACTTAAACAAATTTGAACTGGTTATTATTGGTAACCAAGATCAATCAAATGTTACCGAAAACAAAATCAGATTGTTTATGGATGGCTTAAACCCAAATTCCTTTTGTGATTATTTGGAGATTGAATCATTATCTTTGTTACCATTGATTGGTGGTAAAGAGTTTTCCAATTTTAAAATGATCATTAAACAAACCAACTGTCATCTGTATCTCCCAAATTTAACACCAGAATTGTACTACAATAACTCATTATCATTGGAGGTTGGGAAGCCAAAGCTATTTATTACAGGTTTGAGATCGATGGTTCTATTAACTAAAAACATGTTGGCTAATATAACTGAGAAGATCTGCAAGACTCCATTTATTAAACAACTTTCGGTTATGCCAATTAAGAGAGAATCATTGATTTTATTTAACCAAGACAATGAATTTTTGAAAAATATCATGTTTGAAACCGGTTGTTTTATTTCTATTCCAACTTTGGGTTACTCAACTAGGGAAGGTAATGGTGATATTATCATTTTCCAGGGTAATTCGATTGAAGAAGTTGAACTTTCAATGGATAAATTCATGAATTTAATGTCAGGATTTTACAGCGCCAAGTACGAGTTAACTATCACCAATTCATTGATTGCTGATGTTAACAAACTATTAAACTTTTCTGATCAATTATCCTTCAACTCAAATACAATTGTTTCACTGACTAAATTTGACAATGACTATATTTTCCAGGTTATTGGTAAATCCAAAAATATAAAAACAGCTACCAATCCGTTGAACCAATTTCCAACATACATTGAAGCTGAACTAATACGTTCATCAATTCAATATCAAATTGAGCTACCAAACAAGGAAAAAGATTTCATCGCTGGTAAAAAGAATGGTAAAATTATTAAAATTATGAACATGTCTTCTGTTTCAATTAAACTATTACCATTCACTGATTACAATTTTATTTTGGAAATCAACTGTAATGATCTTATTGACTCAGTTTTAGGTTTAGGTTTGTTTGAAGATGAGTTACCAACAATGTTGACTTTTAATGTTCCTGAATCATTCCATAGACAGATTATTGGTGTTGGAGGTCAAACAGTTCAATCAATTATGAGAAGATTCAACGTTTTTATCAAATTCTCCAACTCTTTTGAGTTGAACGAAAAGGTCAATCCATCAGAAACTACCGAATCAGTTTCGACCAATTTCCAACAATCTTTCATTAGAAAAAATAACGTTATTATCAAGTGTCCTTCTAAAAACAAGCCACAAATATCATTAGCCAAGTTTGAGTTAGAAAAACTGGTTGATAAGGTCATAGCTAACAATTACAACTGTCTAGCAATTAAATTGACCGCATCACAATGGAAATTGTTAACATGCAATCAGTTCAACTTAAACTTTAATTTAAATAAGAAGAAACCTACTAATTTCATTACAGAATTGGAAAAGTTAACAAACACATTTATTGATTATCCTAAACTAGATCAAGTTGATGGTGCCCAACAATCTGTTGACTTGAAGATTTATGGTATTGAGAACAATCCTAACAACTGTTCAAATGAATTACAAAAACTGCTTCCTTATAGCTATGAAATAAAGTTACTCGACAACAACGAAACTTCAAGATTTTTCTATGATTTAAGTCAAGTTAATATGGATTTGAAATCAGCTTTAAGTGACATAATTAGCAATAAAGCTGAATTAGAATTCTTAAACAATATTATTGTCCCATTGAAAGTTCTGTACAATGTTGAATTAGATTTGAAACAAGTTGGAAAAGATTGTTTAGTTTTGTTGAACTATTATCCAGAATCATTTGGTGTTATGTCCAATTGCAGTATGTTGAATAACAATGAAAGGTTGAGCGACCTGATTCAATTGGATTTGGTTAAAAAAGACGAGTTCCAACAAATCTTGAGAAACTTGAAAGCATTTTTAACAAGCTGCAACTTTGAAATCATTCATAGCAACATTAAATCACCTGAATTTAAAGTTAGTTATATTACCAGTTCCAGCACAGCCAACATTAATAACAACAAAGACATGAATTTAAAACATATCGAAAAGGAAAATTTATCCAACTTATCTGGCAGTAAGTACAACTTTAACAATCAATTTGTTCCATCTGGTGGTTCTAGTGGCAGCGCAAGTATTCCTACAGACGGAGCATACCTGAAGAATAACTTTAATCTACAGTCACAACAGTTCCAACAATTGCAACAACCTCAACAACAGCGAACACCACTACCACCACCAACAACACAACAACAACAACAGCAACAACAATCTTCTTTTGGGTCATTGGGTGCTTCGAATTTCTATTCTCAACAATCCCAGTTGAATTCATTATCTCAACAAAATCAACAACCTGGAACTTCAGTCGGCGCCATTCCATCGTTGTACGATTTGAACTTTTTGAGTGCACCATTGAACACCAACAATTTTAATGGTCCTTCGTCTTCATCATCAAATTGCTGGAACTGACTAGTTTTTAAATGATTGATTTTCTTCATTTTCTTTCGATATTACTTTTTTTTTTCAGAAAATACTTCTCCTCCTTCTTATTCTTCTCATTATTATTATTAATTTTACATTTTACATTTAATTTTTCTTTTTTCAATTTAGTTACATTTATACATCTCTTTATTGTTATTATTACCGGATACTTTTATATTTGATATCTATTATATCCGGTGTTTAATGTTATTATACCCTCTTGTTACACGCCCCATTTTAAATCTAACTAGTTTAGTAAATTGCACAGTTACTGTGATTCCATTGAAAGATAATGTTCATTCTTTAGACAGTGAATGAATAGATGAGAGAAAGTATTCTATTAGAGCTAAAAACTAGAAAACAAAAAAAGAATTATAAAACTTGTAATAATACTGAAAATGGAAGGAACAAATAATAGAAAACAAGAAATATTATAAAATAATAAAATACAACAATTAGAGTCAAAGATAAAAAAAAGGATATTAAAATTACAAAAAAAATGAAGTAAGTTAGAAGAAATAAACAGGAGAGAAAACAAATTAAAAAGATATCAATCAAATGTTTTTTAAAAAAGGACAAATGGTAGCAAGTCAGTAAACCAATCAGGCACCCAAAGATCTCAATGATGATCGTTATGGGAAATGTTCATGTGTAAGTCATTCAAAGCATTAGCGAAAGCAGTCAATGGTTTATTACTGGCAACTGGTGATTTATTGGGATTGTTCAAACGGTGACTCTGTTGTTGTTTCTTTTGTTGTTGCTGGTGCTGTTGTTGTTGCTGTTGCTCTTGGCTATGTTGATGATGATGTGACGAAGATCTTCCAGAGATTGATGATTTCGAATGTTTTCTTGATTTGTTGTTACCACTCAAACCTAATATTGAACCCAGCGTTGGGGCTGATGCTGAAGATGAGGAAGAAGATGATTGTTGTAGGAGATGTTGGTTATTATTATACCTTGATGATGATTGCTGAGCTGCTGTTGTATCTAATCTTTGATAATGAGGACTTTGAATCGTTGTTAATGATGTAGTCACCATTGGTCTCACTGATTTTCTATTAGAGTGGTGCTTGTTGCTGCCGTTATTGGTGTTGTTGGCGCTATTGTTATTGTTATTCATTTGTCTTATCCATTCAGTACCAATCATATGTGCCGAATTCACAGTATGTAGGATGGATTTTGGATCACTTGGGTTGGTACCTGGTAGTGATTTGTGTGATGTATGATTGAAATCAATGTTGAATTGACCAGTTGCGGAGTCAAACGAGTAGTTTAACCTCGATTTACATGGATACATTAATGCATTTCTTGGCTGTGTGACAATTCTCTTGTTGTTCTTGTTGTACAATGGTCTTGGTTTGGAAGGACGCTTGATACGGTCTAATGCTGCTTCAATGTATCCATCATCTTCAGAGCCTGGGCGAATCTCCGTTGAAGAGTCGGTGTCTGACTGTTCAAGATGTGAATCTTCAATATCACTATCGTGAACTTCTTCATCGTCTTCATCTTCATCATCTTCCTCCAGAAGTTCATCAGTGGAAGATATTTCATCTTCAACCAACAATGATAGATCTTTCTTTTTGTTACCAATGTCTTCGTGACATAACATTTGAGAATAGAATTTACCATTTTTCCAGTTTGTTGATCTGATCTTGAAAGTGTACCCGACTCTTAGCAAAATATCAAAAATTCTATCTAAATAATGGATCTTCAGTTTTATCTTAACTTCATCTTTATACTGTTTGATTCTAGATTCAGTTGATGATACGCTCATGATTATATTTCCATCAACAAGTTGAGTTTGATTTTCGTAACGTTTCACTATAAAACTAGGTATAACTGTTTTGAATTTCAATGATTGTATATCCGTTAGATCGTTGTGGGACATTTTTTCAAGAAAATTTTCAAAGGATACTTCGTTGTCAGCAATATGACCGTATTGGAGATGGTGTTGTAGCCTAGGCTGTACTTGTGATTGTGGTTGTTGAAGTTGAAGTTGCTGCTGGTGATGGTGATGATGATGATGGAGTTGATCCTGTTGATATCTTTGTAGTGTGTATGGATCAGCAGACATATCAGGATCCACAAACATCTGGGATTGAGGGTCTTGATGTTGTTGTTGTTGCTGTTGTTGTTGCTGTTGCTGCTGATTGTGGGAATAACCCATACTCACCACTGGCTGTCTTTGGACATGTTCCATCGATTCCAATTTTCTCAGTAACTTCATCTTTTGGTTTCTCTTGTAAAGTTGGTTCTTTTTACGACATTGATCGCATGTTTTGAACTTTGTCAAAGTTGCAGGATCTTCATCTGTGATATGTATTCTTCTCTTTATCTTACACTTGACGCAAACGTCACGGGACTGTGAATCCATGAACGTTGGGATGGTATTCATCTAGATTGATTGACTGATTGATTGATTGATCTGCTGAGACTGAAAAAAAAATTTCTGTAGGTGTCGTTGGTGATGACTGGAAGTGGTGATTCACAGTGGAAGAACGGTCGACGGGTAAAAAAAACAGTTAGCAAAGAACAGGAAATGCAGATTATATATACAAAAGAGGTAATGTGGAGTTATAGGGTATCATCAGACTGATACTGATAGATCAAAGGAAGAAAGAATTTCGGCTGTTAATCCAATGGAAATCGGACAAAAAGATGAAAATTAGACCATTTCGCATTTTTCGTATTTAAAGATTTTTAGTGGATTTTAAGTGACAAACACAGAATTTCAACTCCGACCGTCAACTTTGTTTATCATCTTATTTATTTTTACCCGTTGGTTAGAGTTTCTTATTTCTTCTAATCCATAGATATATATTCTATTAGCCAACAATTCATGTCCTCCTTGTACCTGCCAAACCCGTGTCTATTGGGAATACTACTCACTGTCTCCACACACGACGGCAACCAGCTAGTTTTCCACTACCCTCCAAAGCCAAACGAATATGGTTATCAACCAACACCTTTAGGAAACCAAGTATTAAACACAGACGACAATGCTTACTCTTCAAGCTCGGATGATGATGACGAAGCATTAAGTGATGATGACGACGAAGATCATTTTATCGAGGACCAATATTGCACCCGTCGCCGTGGTGGGAGTACCGGTTCGTCTACTGATAAAAACAACAGAAGATCAAATAGTAACGACGATTCATCAGTTGATGGCAGTAGTAGAGGAAGTTTTAGTTTGAGTAGTTCAATTGGATCAAATAATAACCTAGCAGCAGTAAACTCAAATGCCCCGAACACTTATTCAGGTAAAGCGTTCTTGGACATGCTGGACGAACAAGATCGTAAGAGAAAGAGGAAAGAAACCAAGAGAAAGAATTTGATGAAAAACATTATAATGGGAGATCAATCTCAAACAAATTTTACTGTTGGTGCTAGTCCAACTACAGCTACAAACGCAAATACAACCACAACAACACCCACATCAACAACAAACACAAACGCATCAATTAAAACAGCACCTTCCCCTCTTATCCCTTCTAGCAACCCCAACAACACAGAGTTGAATTCAAGCACTACAAGATCCAGTTCAGTCAATATCAATATACTGAACAACAACTCTCCTTCACTTGGCCCTAAAGATTCTCCAAACTTGAACAACGACAAAGAAAAGATCCATAAGATTGACAAACTTTTTGGATTCGATGTTGAATTTGTCAGTGAATTAACAACACCACCAAAAAAACTATGTAACACCAGATTCGAGATATCAGTTGATGATATGGCATTCTTAGGCTTACCTACCCATATCAATGACGATGGCAATTGGAGAACTAGCAATCACCACCATAGAAACAAGAAATCAAAATTAGAAAAATTGAGGAATCAAGATAACAAAAATGATAGTGATGGTGAACTCAAACCAGAGACTGAAAATGCCGACGAAACCAAAACAAATATTGAAAATCAGAACGATTGTCCAATGCATCTATTCCATTTAGTCTTTGTTATGAATCCACCGGTCGTTGAATACAATTACAGAATTGATGAAATGTTCCACTTTATCGTTCATAGATTGACGCTATTATTGAGATACGAACAACAAAAAACAAACTATGTTTGGGAGCAATCTAAACTGATGTTGGATTTGAAAGAAAAGAATAAGCATTTGCCAATCAATGAACAGTGGTTTAAGATTATTGAGGAATCTTCATTGGCAAACTTGATATGCAAGACGTATCAATCTATCAGTGACAACAAGATTGTTAATATTGAAATCAACGGTAAATTAAGATCATTTCAAATTCCAATCAAAACAGAATTTAGTTCTTTACCACCGAGACACATTCAAGTTGTTCCAGGGTCTACACTATCATCCATATCCCCTTTCAACTCATTTGGAATGGCTGAACAATTGAACAACGACACTCCGAATAATGGCAATGGTAATAGTATCAACAACAATAACAACAGCAACGATGATACAATGATACAGTTTGCATTGATTTTGTTGGATGACCCAGAAACAATCATCAAGGATATTAGAGCCGAAAAGGATTCATTACTTGCAAGTTTCATTAGAATGATCAAACCTACAGAATCGTTATCAAGGTTAAGTACGTTGTCAGGGTTAGATTTAAGTGAAGTGAAATTGTTTGCCAACCATTTGGTATATTGGAGAAGAGCTAAAGCTGTTTTACCATTGAACCCTAGAAATATTTATATTGTTTCACCGATCGCTCCACTATACAATTTATACAAGGATTCAATATTTTTTAAAGCACAGTTTCAAAGTTTACCAAATTTGCCACAATTTTTGTCCTCCATCTCATCGTCTTCTACTAAACCAAGAACGATCAATGCCATCATACCGAGTAAGGATCATAGAGATTTATATTTGGAAGCCATTAGTTGGTGTTTAAAATATGGTTATTTAGTTCAGTTACAAACCTTTTTATTCTTAAAAATTAGTAGAGAAATCAAAATTAAAGTTGAAGAAGAGTTAGAAATTGAAAGGAAGAAAAAGAACCAAAAGTCTTCAGTTTCAAATAGTGATGATGACGGTGCCGACGATAGCGGTGATGAAGAAGACAGTAAAATTAGATCGACTGATAATACAACAAAATTGGAAGAAGCTAAACAAGGTTTACTGTCATCAACGATCAAAAAAGATTCATCTTCATCAATAGCATCATTATTGAATAAGCATGATGGTGGTATGCGACCAGCGGCACAAACACAAATTAATAACAGTAAACCATTGACCATTCAATTTGAAGAAGAGGAAGAGGAAGACATAATACTGTTGGATCCTGAATCTGCTACTGCCGTTGAACGTAGATGGATTGGTAAATGTGTTGAAAATCAATCAATTGAAATTGTTACAATATTCTACAAACTGTTAAAGTACATGAATGGTAAATTTCCTTTGGAAATGGTGATGATTTCAGAAGGTATCAGTAGGCAGGACGTGAAGAAGTTGCTTGGAGCTCTTTATGAATGTATTGTTAGTGTTCGTCACTGGTAGATTTGTATGCATATCTATATTCATATTCTAGTATATTTATATTCTTGTATATTTTTAATAGATAATACCAACAAAGAAGGAGAATTATTCTCACAACAAACGGGCATTTTTACACCTCGCACCGCAAATTGGAAATTTCGGTTCTTTTCAGATCGTAAAAGAAATTAAACCTTAAAAAACAAACAAACCTATAAAAAAAAGAAGTGTTAAGGGACACAAGTTAACAACAGTAGAGAAATAAATATTGGAAACGTTGAATTGTGTCATTTAGATTATAGACAATCCACATAAAAGCATTGATATTAATAATACGTATTAACAATGTCTGAAATAAGGACACCTTTGGACACCATCAATGATCCATCAATGGCAACAACAACAACCGTAACACCAACTTCGGCCGATGAAATATTACAACAACAGCAACAACAACAAAACTATTTAAAACAATCAAATGAAAGATCGCAGTACCGAATCAAGAAGCTAAGTGTATCACATGGTTACTATGTCAAAGTTATGCTCTTGATGGGCTTATTGCAAGTTATTGGTGTAGCATTCTTTGCAAAAGGTTTCTTGTTGTCAAGATCAGTCTTACCCAACACTTCAACGTGCTTCAATCAGTTTGGCAACGAATCATGTGTTAAACATTCACCATTCAGGAAAACCGTTGTTCTTTTAATTGATGCATTAAGATTTGATTTTGTCATACCGATTAATGACGGATCTGTTTCAAATGAAAACTATCACAATAACTTCCCGATTCTTCATGATCTGTTTGAATCATGCCCTGAGCACTCATTACTATTGAAATTTATTGCTGATCCACCAACCACAACATTACAAAGACTAAAAGGAATAACTACCGGCTCACTACCAACTTTCATTGATGCCGGTTCTAACTTTGACGGTGACACGATCGATGAAGATAATTTAATCAGTCAACTATTTGCAAACGATAAAAAAGTTGCATTTGTCGGTGATGATACTTGGACGGCACTGTTCAATCCATTTCTGTATCAAAACCTAACTCACCCTTACGACTCCTTAAACGTCTGGGATTTGCATACTGTTGACAATGGTGTTATTGAACACCTATTCCCAATAATGAACAAATCCAAAGATTGGGACGTGCTAATTGGTCATTTACTTGGTGTCGACCATTGTGGTCATAGATATGGTCCTGAACATTATGCAATGAAGTCAAAATTGAATCAAATGAATGAACTAGTTGCAGATGTTATCAATTCCATTGATGATGATACTCTATTGGTTGTGTTTGGTGATCACGGTATGGATTCTACTGGTAATCATGGCGGTGAATCTACCGATGAGGTTGAATCAACGTTATTTATGTATTCCAAACAACCATTTTTTGGTAGATTGAATGAATCAAATTATGATGTTAATAATTTGGGCAAGAATTATAGATCTGTTAATCAAATTGATTTGGTGCCAACTTTATCATCTTTGCTTGGTATTCCAATTCCATTCAATAACCTTGGATCTCCAATTGAAGAAGTTTTCATGGGTTCTAAAAACGATCAACTTGACAAATTATCAAAAGTTAGTTATCAAACATCATCCCAGATTAACAACTACAGATTGAATTCAAAGGAGCTATCAAATGATGCTGAGGTGAACCAAATGTTTGTTAAACTAGAGGAAGAATGGCAAAAAATAGCTTCTTCCAACGAATTCATTACAGAATCTAATTATAAATCATTCATTGAGCAAAATAAAAAATATCAATCACAATCATTAGATAAATGTAAGATCCTTTGGGCTCAATTTGACAACACTTCAATCAGCATTGGCATCATCTTAGTTGCAATTTCCATAGTTTTGCTAATCATTTACTCTAAAATGATCCCTTCTGTTGTTGTTGCCCAATTAAATCCACAGTTTTTGAATTCAACTGTTGCAATTGTTTTAGTTTATACATTACTTGCCGCATCTTTCACCATCATTTTCAGACCAGAATCTTTACCGTTAACATGGTCAATTTTCCTAGGTATTTCAATTGGTATAATAAACGGTATGTTAGCACCAGTTATGGATAGATATTCTGTTCCATGGTTAGTTTCACAAGTTTTCGAAAATATGATACAAAACGGTTGGACTTATTTTGCATTATTATTAATTGTTTTACATTCATTAATTTTCACCACTAATTCTTTTATTATTTGGGAAGATAAAATTGTTTCATTTTGGTTAATTACATTTGGTTTCTGTGCATTTTTCAAATCTTTTGAACAATTGGAAGATTATAAGAAAATTTTAGGTGCTTACCATTCATTTACTTTCATTGTTTTGACAAGAATCGTGTCTACTATTAGTCTATGTAGAGAAGAACAAGGTGATAAATGTACAAACAACTTTAAAATCACATGGTGGTCAATCTTACTTCTATACCTTTCGTCGTTTGCATTACCAATCATAATCAAATATTTTTATAAGATTTCACATTCTTATGAAGGTGCAGCATCATTATGGATCGATAAAGGTTTGAGAAATTTAATGATTTTAGTTTCGATTATGTGGACTTTGGAGTACATTGAAAACAATGAATACTTTTCCAAAACGTTTGATGTTCCATTTGAAACCTTAAAATTAACTAGATTAACAATTGCAAGACTAGTTATGGGTATTGCTTTGATTGCCAGTAATATTGGTTGGTCACTTGGTCCATTATGTATCAAAATTGATCTGAAAACAACAGAAAATGATTCTGACACAGACTCAACAACAACAACAACAGCAAATAGGCCTTTGAAAACTGCTAACATTCTTGGATACGGAAACATTTACGGCTCTTCATACTTCCTCCTCATACTCAACATGTTTACTGCTATTTTACTGGTTAACAAACCGCTAGGTGGTTTGTCACTAGTCATCCTACTGAATCAAATCTTAACTTTACTAGAATTAGTTGATCTTTTACACATCCGTCAAAACTTGATAAGTGTCGTTGTTATGAATTTATTAGGATACTCACATTTCTTCACAACAGGCCATCAAGCAACATTACAAGCCATCCAATGGGAAACGGGCTTTTTACTCACTGAAACGATCATTTTCCCAATAACGCACATCCCAATTTTCTTAAACACATTTGGACCTTTTATAATAATAGCATTATCAATAGCATTACTTTCATTATGGAAGATCCCGCCAACTTCCAAAC
This sequence comes from Ogataea salicorniae, assembly GCA_030557545.1. Taxonomy (NCBI): domain Eukaryota; kingdom Fungi; phylum Ascomycota; class Pichiomycetes; order Pichiales; family Pichiaceae; genus Ogataea; species Ogataea salicorniae. Next base: position 118,825 of record JAKTPI010000033.1, read on the forward strand.
CGATTTCACTAATTTCGAAAATTGTGGAGAATTCAACAAGTTTGTTGATTTATCAATCCTGTTTAACATTAAGTACTTTGATCATGTCAAACCATTTTAGAAGACATTTAATGGTTTGGAAGATTTTTGCACCACGGTTTATGTTGAATGGATTGATATTGATCGTTATGAATTTGTTGTTGAGTTTAGTTACTGTTGGATTTGCTAGTGGCAAAGTTGTTAAACGTTGGTATTCAATGTTTGGAAATTAGTTTTTTATGTTATTAATTTATATACATGTAATTCTGCATCTTTTTCTTTTGTTTGTTTATTATTAATTATGTTTTATAGAGATTGGGACTTATATTTTTTTTTTTTCTTTTGTTTTTGGTTTCTAAATTATTATACATACAACTACTAACTACTTAATCCATTACATTTTATCAGATCCAACAGTTCACCTTTACGAAAAAAGAAATACAAATCAGCAGGTAAAGCTTAATAAACATATGTTTTATAACATGCAGATAAAAAAAATTACACACAAAACTGTACTAAAAGATTTTACTCTAAATTAACGTCACCTAAATTGTTCAAAAACACTTGATCATCCAACGAGCCAAACTCGTTATCATCGTCAATATTAATCAAATCATCGTTTGTTCCATATAATAATTGATTGTCAAATTCGAAATTGCCATTACTGGAATGACTAACTGATCCAAATGGATCTTCGAATGAAACAGAAGGAGGTGGTGGTGGTGCTTGTTGTGAAACCGGTAGTGGGGCCGGTTGTTGCTGTTGTTGAATAGGTTGCTGCTGAATCGCAATCGGCTGTTGAGGCAAAGTTGGCTGTTGATGTGAGACAGTTTGTGGTTGTGGAATGGATGGTTGTGCTATAGGATGTTGTTGGGTTTGCATTGGCATTTGTTGTGGGATCCCTGGCATATGAGGAGGTATCATTATTGACTGCTGCTGCTGTTGCTGTTGGGCTTGTTGTTGAGCTTGCTGTTGCTGTTGTTGCTGTTGGATACGTTCACGTTCTTGTTGTTCATTTAGTAGTTTCAATTTCAACTCTTCTTCTTGTTTCAACTTCAACTCCTCCAATTCCTGCTTCTTCTTAAGGATCAAGCCTTTCTTCAACTTATACTCACTATAAGAAACAGATTTTCTAAATTCTTTAAAAGGTTCATTTTCTTTTTCATCATTTGAATGGAATACAACTTTACTTTCTTCTTTCACAACTTTATTGAATTTAACTTTTAAATCATTTTCAATGTCTGCAATCAATTTATTGTAATCTTCAGATTTGGATATTGAATAACATGAATATAACCTGTTCAATTCGTTTAGTTTATGTATTTGGTAATCATATTTCTCATTAATCAATAGATTGGAGTCTGTTTGATTGATTTTATTGTATTCATTGGTTAATTCTTTCAATTGATCGGTGCTTAATTGTTCTTTTAATTTAATGTTTTTCAAAGAATTGAATAAGTAATCGTTTACTTTAGTTTCCTTCAATTTTTTAAGTAGTTGTTCTTCAGTATTAATTTTCTCCTCTCCTTCCTTCTTTGAATTATCCTCCACAACAGATGAATTGGGGAATGGTCCAGGTGGTATAATTTTGTCAAATGGAATCCCTTTATGGATAATATTTTCAATCAATTCATTGATTAACTTATATTTATACAAAGAATTTGATCTAATGGAGTAAACATCAACTTCATCATTCAAAAACTGTCCTTCAACTGGATTAATAGGTGGGATGGATAAATGATAAATTGGATGAGATAACAAATTTGATGAAGTTTGATGATTATGAAATTGATTCTGAAAATGTTGTAAATGGTGTCCTCCATTAACATATTCCTGCTGCTGTTGTTGTTGCATCTGATAATGATTATTCTGCTGCATCTGGTTATGATGATGATGATTATGTTGATGTTGTTGGTGCATTTGATACTGTTGTCTAGATGGCTGGTAACCTGCTCTCAAAGCAGCAGAAGCAGCATCTGCACCTGCTTTGGCACGCATTCTACGGGATCTGTGAGTGGCAGCCATTTTTAGTTTGTGACTGGTGCAGTTGGTTTGGTTGGTAGAGATACAAAGGATGCTAAAGAATAATAAGAAGGTTTATATATATATATATATTCTCTATACTTGACTCTTATCTTTTTAACACCAATCGACTAAAAATTCCGACAGATTTACTGCGCCACACCACCAATCATCAGCCACGATTGTGGCAAAAGATTACCCGGATGGCAAGTCTTTAGTTCTTTAGCGTTAAGGATAAATCTACCTGATTGAAACGGAACCACATGTATTGCATCAAGCAAAAAATACAACCAAGTTAGGAAGTTTAAAATTCAATTAGCTGGAAAGATGAGGCAGAGTGGAGCTGGTTGAAAAAACTAATTCGTTTAAGCCCTGTAATCCCTAACAAAACCCAGTTTTCAAGGAGTTGGTTCATCGATCAATGTTATTATGTCCACTGGATTGTTTAAAGTAACTTGAACCATAGAGTATTCACCAAAATATAATAAAAAGTGTACGTGACAGAAAGTACAGATATATGTAGTTCATATTTCAAATCCCACAAGACTAAGCTATGGATTTTTAAAATTTTTATAGATTCGGTCCCTCTGATGAATTGCACTTCTTCATCACGATTAAGACAAAAAAATATCAGAGCCATGACTATGGCAACCGGTGTAACTGGATGGAGAATTACTGACTCTAGTGGGTGCTGGACTGGACTAATGTAACCCTTCGTTATTTTTTGCGTCTATACAGTATTGAGTTGATTCATAAAAGTGGCAACTAGTAGCAGCCGTTGTTTGACCAGTATTGGTATTTGATGTCTGAGAAGCCACAAGAGAACTTGATGTGGCTCTTCCGATTCTTGTTACAGCTGCAGTGGCAGTAGCAGCGGTATTATATCCAGGAGTAACACGAGTAGTGGTTGCCTGTGTTAGGGCAACAGTTGTTCTACCACCTGCAACTCTGAAAGTTTCAGAAGTGGTACTTGTTGCAAAGACAGTACTGACAACAATGATCAAGCTTAAAACTTTCGTGCATAGCATTGATGGTATGAAGTCTACTGGCAAACAATTTGGTTCTGATATGTCTCACACTTATATGATGCTTATCTGGAGGGAGCCTCTCTTTTTATAGTCTACCATCGTTAGTTACAACAACCAGAATGGTACTAACAGTGTTTAAATAGTAGCTTTTGTCTCACTCTCTTATGCAGTCAGTTTTTAATAGCTTTTTTATGGACAGTTGCTGGCAGGTTTTTCTTACTTTAGCAGATCCAAGTATGTCAATCGGTTATACTACATGGAAAAGACTTTTGAAAAGGATTTATTTTTCCCCTGTCTCAGATAGGCTTAGAAATTATAGAAGAGAGTAGGGGGGGGGGATTGGTTCCTTAGCAGTCGTCCAGGTAAAATGTGTTATGTGGTTTCATATATTCAAGTGAAGTTTGTGAATAATTGTTCTTTTTTGAGAACAAATGGAAATTTGATCTATCTCTTACCTGCTTCCATTAAACCATCTGATATGTCTAGACTTTGTGAAATCGTAATCAAGGTTATAAAAGGGGTTGAGCGAAGAGTTGATACAACAATTCACAACAAAAATAGTATTTGTCTCAAAAGCGTCCGTTTAGATGTTTAGATATACTCTTCAATTCTGAAGCTAATTGCCGCCGGTGTACATTTGATGGACGAAATATATCAGATATCCCAGATGCAGTTGTACTTTTGGTGATCATTGTTTATATTTAAATCAACTTTGTTAGCCAGTATCACTTTTAATAGTTTTAATAATTTAAATTCCATTTTTTCTATATATTGACTAGTATAAAGTTGAAGCAATTTAGGCAAAATAGTGTCCTATTCATATTGAATATGAAGCTATAGGTAATGACAACGTCGTATATCTTTGCGAAATATCTGCAATCCAGCAAACCTAGCTCAACAACTATATACCAACATTGCCATTTACTATTGTATGAAGTTGTATCTAGTTTGTTAATCCACAATTCAGCAGAGACATCATGATTAGTTATATAAAAGACGCTATGATCGCTGATGTATCGTGTACTAGGCCATATACCTACATGCAGAACTAATCTTTATCTTTCTCTTTCTCTTCTAGCCATGCCTCAAGCTTAGGCCGCAGTAACAAACCGACAATCTTGAACATTTGATTCGAAAGGTACCATGTAAAAGCTGGAAGAACAACATTGAAAATTGTAGAAGTATATATACCGTTTGCTGCTTGAAAATAATAAATTGCAGTTGGATTATCTAATGTAGGGAGTGGGAGTGGGATTAGTTTTAAGATTAGGAATGAGATCATGACTGGATGGATGTCTCTTGAAATATTCGGTAGAAAGTGATGAAATGTTAAATACTGATTAAAATCAAGATTTAGTGATTTAAATAGACACATTGGTTGTTTTCTTCAATACACAGGGGGCGAGTAAATTTGGGCTGATGAGACATTTCGGCGTGTCGGTTATATTCGCTTTTGTTAGGGATTATTAAGTGGCTCTGCATTCAACTTGTATTTTTTTAACTTAATCGGATGTTTTTGTATGCCAATAAAATATTTTTTACTGTATATGTAGTAGATTTTGAGTGACTAACGTTGCTTGGTTTGAAGACAATAGAGCGAAATAACAAGTTGCGGGCGTTTAAATATGTAGAAAGGAAATAGCCTCGGAAAAGATAGCCAGGTTTTTGGAACAGAACACGTCAGTGAGATTAGATTTATTGTAGAAAAGAAGAGGCCATTACATCATAGTTAATCTCTCTGCCTTGTTACTGTCAGGAATATCGGGATTCTTACATAAGTGAACAAAGTGGTGGCAGTAGGGTTTCCCTAAAGATAAATCTTTATATTTACTCACTTGAAACACTCCAAACTTGTTTCATAATATCTGAAACATATACTCTTATTTAAAACTGATTTTAACATATATTCTCAAATAACATAAATAAGGCTATATTTATATCTCTTTTTACAACTATATAACTTTATAAGGATTTAATAAAAGATCAGGGGTTTTTATCTATTCTAAAGCTTACATAATATTAGTATTACATAATATCCTGTTTTAGAAGGTTTAAGTATAAACATAACAGTTACCAATGAATCTTGTGCATGTTCTATAAGATTTTCTATGGTCCATTGTTTGCTGCAAAAGCTTATCTCCGTGAGTAACCTTGGCAAAATTCGTTTACCTTGAGTCTGATACGTCATATATAGTCAGTGGATCGCCTTAAAAGATTTCCGGTTTTAATAGTCAGTTCGCAAAAGGTTAGCCTTGGAACGGTAATTACAGTCGCGTCGTGATAACCTCAGTCGTACCGTCATAACCTTAGTCGCTTTCCCACCTCACCTAGCTAGAACGTCTCAAATCCGATTGCATGTCCATAGTTAAGAAAAATCCGATTGCAGGTTTTTTTCAAATCTGCAACCTGTTTTTCACAAACCTGCAATCGGATTTCTAAGCGCTATTTCTCAATAACCAAGGCAGCTAATAAGGTATAACAAACTGGATCGTAAAGTTCAGCCATTGAGCTACATGTGATAAAGTTTTGGTGTGTATTATAAGTTTATGGAAGGAGATATTAATGTGTTTATAGAGGTAACTCATCGAATCCAAGAACCAGTAGAACATATTTGCACAGCCGGTTAATTTC